>CAWUDS030004619.1:0-81220 GCA_963859935.3 Lathyrus sativus | reverse complement strand
AGCAAGCACCTCAATCACTTTCTCTATAAAAGGAGGGATCATTCACCTCATTACATACACAATTCATCTGATAGAAACCATATAGAATCTCTGTTATCCCAATTTCCACATCTTGCACCAAATCTCCAAAATCACAAGATCCATGAAAACACCAAAAATGGTCATGAAGTGAAATTTGCTCAAAATCATTTCTACCCTTTCAAACACCCCAACAACCCTCCATACACTCTATAAATATCATATGGGAGGTGTCTAGTCCTTTGAACCACCAAGAAAACTCAAAAATCAAAAAGTCAAACTCATACCTCTCATACTTTGACCAAAAGCCATAAAAATCACCAAATGGTGTTCTAAGCCTTTTCTTGAGGTTGTGATCATTTGTACACCTCATAAATAGTATATCTCAACTGTCAAAATCATTAGAAACCATTGGAGACTCATACTTTTCATTTTGGCATCATAAGTGTGTGGTTACTTAAAGTTGAAGTAAGGTGCAAAAGCAAGGAGGTGAATTAAAGATCTCTGGTTTTCTCAACTAATTTGGCTTGCTTAAAAGGATCATCAACAGGTATGTAACTAATCCTCATCACCCTTTGCACCATTTTTTATATATTTGCATTATTGAACATTATGGTACATTTTGAAATTATGAGCAATTGTTGGTTTTTCATGATATTTGGTATGTAATGAATGTTTGATTGTTAACATAGACCTGTTCTTTCTAAAAGTTGATTATCATGTGCTGAATTTGGTCAATATACTGTCAAGACAGTTTTGGAAGAATTGTTAATTTTGCTTTTCTGAGAATGTAAGTTTGTTTGGATTTGATGCTGTGTTTGATGTGGTTGGGATCCCATCAGCCATTAGGTTGTTGATGATCATTTAAGGTGTTGTTCAGGTAAGCTAGTTTCTTTGTTGGATTAGTGGAGTTGTAACTTCATATGGTGATTTAGTGTGATCATAATCTGGACTGTGACAATGAAATCCTGTTAGGACATGGTTTGTTTTTGGTTTAAATTTACTAATTCAGTATAACTGGCTGCTGTCAAGGTTTGGTTGTTGGAAGCTTAGTCATGAGGTGTTTGTCAATTAAAGGATTCTGTTTATAATTAATGACCAAGACTGTTTTTTGAAATTTAAAATTGCCAATTCATGCTTTGCCAAGATTTTGCACCTCATGTAGAAATTGGTGACTGTCATAGGATATTAGCTGTGTGGCTGTTGTTGTCTTGAAACATTCATAGCAGCAGAAAACTCATTTTTGCTTAAGGCATCACAGGCCTGAATTTATCTTGTAAACCTGTTCATATGTGCATTTGAAGTATGCCTATGTGTTCTATTTTACTGTTTGGTGCATAGCAGACAGATTCACATATTTTTCATAGCATTCATCAAATTCATCAAGTCACTCAAAACTACTTTTTCCATACCAATTCTTTTGTGTAGCAAAACAACATTTGAACATCTCATAAATGTCATTTGAAGTATGTTAGCATGGTTGTTTTGGCCTCAAGATAGCTGCATCAAAAACTCATGTTTTCAAGCCACTTTTCAAATCATAACAACCACACACTTGCTACATTTTGCACAAATTCACTTTTCATTGAAAACACACTTTGTACACTCCATATTCACCAATTATGACATGCCTATGTGATTATCTTACATCAAAACACCTTGCATCACAAATTCACTCATGAGATGCTCTCTTTTCACAACATTGACATGTGATACACCAGATTTTGCATTGATATGTTTTAGTCCAGTTTGCTTGTTCTAGCTGCTTACAATCATCATATGTAAAGTGCTTGTATGATCACATTACTTCAAAACTGTTTGGAACATTAATCACACACCAAAATGCATGTTCACACACAATGAGCACTTTGAAAACCAAATCTCTACACACTCATTCCAGTTCTGAATTTTTCACACACACACACACACTCAATATCATGTACTAAAGGTGTTTGGAAGGTTGTTATGATCAATGGTCACCTTGGACTTAAAATCCCTACTGTCATGCATTGTTGTTTTTTTTTTTTGATTATTTGCAACTTGAGTATGACTTCCCACAATCAGTAAGTTCTGGCCCTGGAAGTGTTTGTATTTGCTTAAATATCATTTAGCTGATGTGTATGTGAGTTTAGTTGGAGTTAAGAGTGATTGTATTAAGCTGTACACTAGAATTTGCATTTTCAAGCACAAAACAAGAACCCTATCGGGTTTTCCAGTAGAAAAACAATTTTCAAAAACTACCACCACCATCCTCTTCCTCATGATTTTCTACCCCAAAAGCATATAAAGTTTGTGAAAAAAGACCAAAAAATGAGAAAGTTATGACCCCTTTTGCAAATCTTTGAAAACACTTCTATTTTTGCCCAGCCATGAATGAAAACACACATTATATATTTATAATTGTGCTTCAATTAATGGATGTATGGCCGCCCCAGCGGTTGAGACTTGCTCGTGTATTGTACTTGGCATGGGTTCGATCCCTTGTGATAACCCTTGCTGCCACTTTTTCTCATTTTTCACATGAAACTTCAAAAAATCATAACTCTCTCATTTTTTTATCATTTTTCACCCATTCTTTTTTCATTGTGTTTGTTTTAATGTGCACTTTCATGCCATGTATTTATTTTCCATGTTTGATTAATTTTTCACCATGCTTGACTATGTGCAACTTGTCATATTGACAGTACTAACCCTAGTTGTTGCAGATGAAAGTTAAAAGGGTTCCACTTGTTTTTCTTTGTGAAAATTGATTGTTCTCATTCCTATACATGTTGGTTAACATGTTAGGATTATTACTTTGAATTATTATCATGTTCATGTCATCTGTTTGTTAACTGCACTCCAGGTGCGATCTGTCGTCACAGTTTTCGTACTAATCATCTGCTTTGATTGTCATCATTGCTTTTTCATCCTTAATATTTTTCATTGGTTGTCACCATGAATACTTTTGTGTGATGTTTGTATTTTTATTTTTATCCCATAGATGATGAAGCTGGATAGCTTTCATCCAATTGCCAATCATTTATCCCTCCAAAGGAAAGTCTGTCCACTTGACTGTCAATGTCTTGGACCAAAATCTTAACCCTCTTGACTTTGTTAAGTCACCTCAACCCTAGATTAGAAGCCTTTAGACTTTGCTTGAAGTCTAAGAAACCCACCCATACTAGGAGTGTTCTTCAACTAGAACCCTAGGAAAGAGTTCGTCAACTCTGTGTAAGAATCATCATCACAACTTCTTACTTCCCCTTTTACTTCAACTTAGATTAGGGAGTTTTGTCAAACTCCACACAAACATTGTCATGTTTGTTCCCCCTTTGAACCTTGATCATCATCAAGTGTTCTTTTCCCTTGTGAGGTGAACTACGATTGCTCTGATTCTATCCTAGTCAGGATACGTAGGCAGAAGGTGCGATGCCTTTGCGAGCAAACTTAGAGAATCACTTAGGACTTTATTTATTTTTATCTTATCCCTAAAGCATAGCACAATTCACAAACTTAGCAATTAATTAAACAAAAGGTTCTTGTAGAGTACTACAGATATTTAGGGTGCTAATACCTTCCCTAGATATAACTAACCCCCGATCCCCGAATCTCTTAAGCGTTGTCGTTACATCGCGAAAAAGGTTTTTCTTTCTTTAGAACTATCCTTTGGATAAATTAAAGATCGGTTGTAAAAAGAAATACGGTTCAAGTTAATTAATAGCTTGATATCAAATTTTCACCGCAACAGAAATGGCAACTTCACTGGGGACATTGCTTTTGCTTTTATTTTGAGGGTTCAACCTATTTTGTTTAACTAATTGCTATCTGTGAATACTTGTATATATTTGTGCTCTGTTGGTTTGGGAAACTTGAAATGGTGAGACAGCACTACACCCGTGCTCGAGCGTACTTATGATAGGAAGGTGATATATTCAAGAAGGCTTATAGGGAGTAGATTCCCGACCAAGCTGACTTGAGAAAATCACCGCTCAGTTGAGGCCCTTTTGAGAGCTAGTATTGTTGATCGAGTATTCGTGAAAACAATACTACTTTCTACATAGGTGCCCATGACACTGAGGACCTTTAGATACCTTTGCCCCCACTATGGCTTTATTAGGATGTAGTGCGGTGACTATAAGGAAGTAATTCCAAAGTAGTTGATACACGATACTACACTTGGACGAGACTCTCTTGAGAATATTATCGACCACCAAGTATTTGGGAAATTGATAATATCCGAAAGATGGGTCGAAGACTCCGAGAACTCTTTTAGAACCTTGTTCTGCAGTTGTGGGAACCTTAGTACACACCTTTGGAGAGGGTAGACCTCGACTCCTTTTTCATTATCCAAACCCAAAACCTTGTCTGTTTACTTATGTGAATATGTGAATATGCGATTACCTGTGTTTGTGCATTCATGCATCCATAAACATCATGTCATAAAAGTTTTATGGAACTCAGAGTCGTTTATTTATAAAATATCAGGAACATCATGGATAATGGAAAAAAGAAAACTATAAAGTACACTTATAAAAGCCCTAATGTAGATGAGATTGAAAGGTTGAGCACTCTGATCACAGATGTAGAAGGGTTCAAAAGCAGGTACGGGAATTTGTTGTCTCTACTGAAAACGAGGAAGAGAATGGATTTGGGACTCCTTTCCACATTACTCCAGTTCTATGACCCACTTTATCACTGCTTCACATTTCCGGACTATCAGTTAGTGCCGACACTTGAAGAGTATTCCTGTCTGATTGGGTTACCCATCCTTGATGCATCTCCTTTTCCCGTCATGGAGAAGGACCCTAAAGAGGAAGAGATTGCTAAAGCCACCCGTATCGGGTTGGTAGACATTCAGAAGAACATGGTTACTAAAGGAGGGATCTTTGGGCTGACTGCAAAATTCTTGATTGGGAAGGCTCAGTATTATGCCGATCACTTGAGTATGGATGCTTTTGAGGCTATTCTAGCCTTGCTTATTTATGGGATCTTTCTGTTTCCGAGCTTTGACAACTTTGTGGATCTCAATGCCATCAAAATATTCTTAAAGAAGAATCCAGTACCTACCCTACTAGCTGATGCTTACCACTCTGTTCATCTAAGAAATCTTCACAAAGGAGGGATGATCGTCTGTTGTGTTCCATTGTTGTATAAATGGTTTGTTTCTCATCTACCCAAAGCCCATACTTTTTGGAAAAAAGGATAGTGGTCTGAAAAGATTATGGCTCTTACTCACTCCGATATTGACTGGTACAGCCGTAGTTACGACGGAATCAAAATCATTGATAGTTGTGGAAGCTTCGGGAATATACCTCTCCTTGGTACAAATGGGGGAATCAGCTATAACCCTGTGATTGCTCGTCTAAAATTTGGTTATCCGCTGAAAGACAAACCTTGTAGTGCTCACGTAGAAGGTATTTTCTTCATAGGAGTTTCAGAATTAAAAGATGAAATTCTCAAAGCATGGGGGCATATACACAGGAAAGGAAAAGAGGATTTGGGACGACCTAACTGCATCTCTTTTGAACCTTATCTCCAATGGGTCCGAAAGAGGGCCATTCAGTTGAAAATGCCTTATTCTCCACAAAAGCCTATGGTCTTAATAGAAGAACAGCCGTTGATTTTCATGTCTGAGAAAGAGAAGCTGAAGATTGCTCTGAGGAAGTCACAGCAGACTGAGGTATCCTGGAAGTACAAATATCAGGTGGCTATGGAAGAGAACGAGGAACTCCTCAAACAAATTCAGTCGAAGGAAGAGGAAGCAGTTGCAAGCAAGAAAAGGAAGGCCCAGGAAGATGCATTTTATTCCCACCATCAATCAACTCCTTGGAAGGCTATGGTAGACAAACTCATCCTTGAGAAAGCATAGGTAGAAGAAGAGCTCAGAAGAATCAAGAAGAGAGAGGATTTTCTTTTAGAGCATATTGAGTTGTAATGTTAGGGCTTTTGTAAGACGTACTAAAATCTTTTGTAATACCCCTTTGAAAAATCAATGAAATGAAAGGATATTTTGGTAAATTTGAGTTCCATAAAACTTTTGCATTTACATTTGCATTCTTGTTATTTAAACATTCAAGGAACTAAAGATTGTTTTGCAGATATTATAGGATGGATTCTGGAAAGAAAGAAGAGGTTGTGTTCCGAAGACCAAGATTGGAGAACTTGAAGAAACTGGTAAGTTTAGTAGAAGACCCCGAGGCATTCAGAGAAAGACATGGGAACATGCTGTCATTACTGGAAGTTCAAGTGTATGAAGAGATGTTATCCGCACTCGTGCAATTCTATGATTCAACCTATCATTGTTTCACGTTTCCAGATTATCAGTTGCTACCAACTTTGGAAGAGTATTCCACCCTAATGGGAGTAGGCGTTACTCTTAGTCCATTTTCTGGAAGGGAGGGGACTCCTAATTAAAGAGCAATTGCAGAGGCCGCGTATTTGGAGTTGGACGAAGTGCGATCTCATATGGGTGCTAAGGGAGGATTGTATGGATTTTCAGCTATGTTCCTATATGAAAAAGCTCAGAGCTATGCCTTGTCACAAAATACAGAAGCATTTGAAGCCATCCTGGTTTTGCTTATTTACGGACTGTTCCTGTTCCCAACTGCTAGTGATTTTGTGGACGCAGATGCGATCAATCTTTTTTTGATCAAAAATCCTGTACCTACCTTGCTGGCCGACACTTATTTTACCCTCCACCGAAGGAACCGTTATGGGGTTGGACGAATTGAATGTTGCACCGTTCTCCTGCACAAGTGGTTTATTTCACACTTGTCAGAAATTCCAGCCATCTGGGATCAGCAAAATGGACTCTCCTGGACAGAAAAGCTGATATTGCTCAAACACTCAGATATTAAGTGGTATGATCCTATGTATGGAGGAATTGCCATGATCCAAAGCTGTGGAGATTTCCCGAATGTACCGCTCATCAGCGTCAATGGTTGCATCAGCTATAATCCTATTCTGGCTCGTCGACAGTTGGGGCATGTTCCACCCCAAAATTTGACCAAAAATTATTTATTCATTGAGTGTTTGAAAATGGATACCTTCATCAGAAAGTTCAAGAGATCCTCAGAGGAAGTGGATTGAAACCAGGGTTGTGTGCTTCATAGCTTGAGAGTTGTGGGTGCTCCTCAGATGATTCTAAGACTTTGAGAATAAACTTGATGTTTTGAGAAAGCCTATGAGATGTCTTGATAGCCATCATGAAGCCCAGAGAGGTCATTATGCAAGAATTCAGAAGATTCAACCATGAATGGTAGAATTAGGGTTTTGACTGGGTCAACCCTAGGATAACTGAAGATTTGGAGAAGGTTGAGACCTAATCCAAGGGCCATGAGATCATGGAATGATGCATAGAGATGTTATAAGGATGATTCCTAGACCAACTCATCATGATTGAGGAGTTTGAGAAGTTTCAAGTCAGGGTTTCCAAGGATTGTCAGTGAAAAAACCCTAATTTGATCCCTATCTTCCAGGCAGTTTTAGCTCTAGATGTGATTGATATCTCATCTTCCCCACAACATGAATGTTGTAGAGCTTGTTCTCAGCTTTAATTTGAGTGGTGGAAGTCCTTGATAGGAGTGACAGAGCTCAAGTTATGGTTTTGACAAATTACAGGTCAGCTGAGGTGTGTGAATTTGGGTCCTTGAAAGTCACCCAACTTGCAGACAGCTTTTTCCCTAGTAGGATGAGTCCTATGATTTCTTGGTCAACATGAATGTTGAAGGGCATCTTCTTAGCTTTAATTTTAGTGGTAGAAGTCCTTGATAGGATTTGTGGAACTCAACTTATGGTTTGAACAAGGCAGGGGTATTTTGGTCATTTGTCAGTTATAGGTCATTTTAAGCAAAGGCCATATCTCCTATTTCCAAGCCTCAAATGGAAAAACTCAAAACATGAAAGTTGTTCAAAATGGCATTTTAAGCCTAGAAAAGTGGTCATGAGTTATTGAAAAGGCCTAGAGCATGGATTTTTAAAAGTGGTTCAAATGGCTTGTAAATGGCTTATAAGTTGAAAAAGTTGAATTTGAAAATTGGTTTGGAAGATCTATGAATCCAAAATAGGTCATCCAATATATCATTTTGATTGGAAACATCATTTTAAAAACAATGGTTTAGCCACATTTTTGAGTTTAGGCTTAAAAATTGGAGTTGCTTTGTAAATTTGTTACTTGCACTTTAAGGCATCAAAAGGAAAGATGGGAAAATGCTACATAAGGACTTGTAAGGCTTTGTTTTCATTTTACCATATCATTTGAGGAGAAATTAAGTGAGATTGCATGATGTATCATGAGATTGCATGAGATTCACTCAAGATGACAAATTCAAATTCTCATTGCGTGATACATTCTAGAAACTTCATGGAAGGTTCCCCAAAGTTCTAGACACTTCTATTCTCATCTATATAAGCCCTAGAGTGGCTCCATGCATTGGTTGGAGATTCTTAGAGCTTGCATACCACATTTTAATTCTTTCACTCCAAAATGCATTTTCATTCCAAACTCCATTGAAACTTCATCAATCACTACAATTCTGGTTATCATCATCATCTACCATCATCATAGAGCATTTGGCAAGAAAGATTGAGGAGAATTCGTGGCTGGCTCATGTATTCCAAGTGATCACTCCAAGTTGCATGAAGGATTGGCTAGGTTGATTCAAGAAGTGTGAGCACAAATTACTGCAAACAGAAGCATATAGATTCATTGGAGATCATCCAAAGAAAGCACCAAGGCCTGGATTAAAGGAGAAACACCATAGCCATCACCACTTGCAAGGTATGCGTTTTCCTTTGAATCTCATTATTTATGCATAGTTAAGTTATGTGGTTAGGAGAAATGTGATAGAGACCAATATAGGATGAATCATGATGAGTTTGAGAGCATTATATGGGAGTTGACAACATGGCCATTTCTGTTTTGAGTTCAAGAACTCGTGCCCTAATGTACTATAACCTTAGTTTTGTAGTTTAGAATAATCACCATGAAGTGTAGATCATTCTAGGTTAGTTTCAGCCAAGGTCATGATCGTGCATACCAGGTGCAAGCTATGGTGGACAGAACTTCCATCGTGTGTATTTCTTTTTAGGTTGAGTTTTAGAGGAATCTAGGACCGTGGCTGTGTAGAGGGCAATGAGTAGGTTAAGTTTGGTTTTTGTATCGAGGGAAATGGTTGCGAGATGAGAGAGCTATGGAGGATGGAAGATGTGCGCATGGAGGTTGCTTCGTGAAACCCTAGCAGGCTCAAGGTAGGAGACATAATCCTCACCTTTGATTCGTTTTGAAGTTTTGACTCATTCACCTCATCTAACGGCCCAGATTCATTGGAAAAACGGAGGGAAAATTCAAAAAGTGAAACACTGTCGTTTCAATTAGTGAGCGCGTCTGGGCTTGATGGATCCAACTTGCTACGCGCACCCCCCCCCCTTTTTCAGCCCATTCAGTATAACAACTAGCGTGCATTGCTATTTTCACCCCCCATCCCCTTTATTTCTTTTTTTATTTTCTTTTATTGTTTGTCTTTTAATAAATTCATAAAAAATAGAAAATTGAACATTTTTTAATTCTTGTTTTTTTCATGTGTTCATAAATCTGTCTAGAAAAATATAAATAAATAAAATGTCCATTTTATTTTCTTTTCATATTTTTAATAGATTTTTCATTTTAATAGCTTTTAAAATAGGATTAATTCTGTACATGATTTTGTAGAATTTATTTTAGGACCTTCCTTTAGTCTTTTTAATTCATTCTTTTTTGTGTAATTAGATAGTGAATCATAGTTCCCCATAGGATTTAATTCTTGATTTTTAGATTAAAATTTGGTTAGTTTAATTAGGTTAGCATTAGGGTATCCTAATTAGGGTTTATGTTATGCATAGGTAAGGAAATTCATTTTCTTTAGATAGTTTTGTCTTGATTTTTGGGTAGAGGCATATGTGGATGTTATGGGTAGATGTTGTAGACCCTTGTGAATAATTGATAGAATTTTCCCCCTTGTGTTAGTATTTTTAGGTATTTTCTGAAGTTTCCTGATGATTTTGTCTGTTCTATGGTTATCTGTTCATCTCTGGGGTTTATTTTGGGGGATTTGTTGTGGGGCTTGTGTTGTCTTGAAGATCTTGTTGGAGAGCATGATGAAGAGAAGATTGTAGATCAAGACTCAGAGACCCAGAGCTTGGCTTGTTCCCTATCTGTGAGGTTTGAGATCCTGAAGTTTGAAGGAAGTTCATGGTACTTTCCTGAGGAAGGAACTATGAATGACTTTCATTCTTTCTTCTCACCTCTTTCTTAAGTATCCAATGATGTTGGAGCCAACTTGTGAGTTTAATTTCTCCTGAGGAGGAATGTAAACTGATCACCTGTTGTTGAGCCACATGGGATACAACTCCTAAGTGGAAGCCTCCTAGTACTTTCCTGAGGAAGGTCCTATGGGTCTATTCACTTAGTTCCCTTAGTTTATCTAGGATTTCTCAAGTATCCAATGATGTTGGAGCCAACTTGTGAGTTTAATTTCTCCTGAGGAGGAATGTAAACTGATCACCTGTTGTTGAGCCACATGGGATACAACTCCTAAGTGGAAGCCTCCTAGTACTTTCCTGAGGAAGGTCCTATGGGTCTATTCACTTAGTTCCCTTAGTTTATCTAGGATTTCTCAAGTATCCAATGATGTTGGAGCCAACTTGTGAGTTTAATTTCTCCTGAGGAGGAATGTAAACTGATCACAGTTGTTGAGCCACATAGGACACAACTCCTAAGTGGAAGCCTCCTAGTACTTTCCTGAGGAAGGTCCTATGGGTCTATTCACTTAGTTCCACTAGTTCAGATAGGATTTCCTAAGTATCCAGTGATGTTGGAGCCAACTTGTGAGTTTAATTTCTCCTGAGGAGGAATGTAAACTGATCACATGTTGTTGAGCCACATGGGATACAACTCCTAAGTGGAAGCCTCCTAGTACTTTCCTGAGGAAGGTCCTATGGGTCTATTCACTTAGTTCCCTTAGTTTATCTAGGATTTCTTAAGTATCCAATGATGTTGGAGCCAACTTGTGAGTTTAATTTCTCCTGAGGAGGAATGTAAACTGATCACAGTTGTTGAGCCACATAGGATACAACTCCTAAGTGGAAGCCTCCTAGTACTTTCTTGAGGAAGGTCCTATGAGTCTATTCACTTAGTTCCACTAGTTCAGATAGGATTTCCTAAATATCCAGTGATGTTGGAGCCTGCTTGTGAGTTTAGTTTCTCCTGAGGAGGAATGTAAACTGATCACAGTGGTTGAGCCACATAGGGTATGACTCCTGAGTATACACCTCCTAGTGCTTTCCTGAGGAAGACACTATGAGTCTGCTTACTTAGCTCCCTTTCTTTGGTAAGCTTGTTCTGAAGCTTGAAGACTGGGATTGTTTTCTTTTGGTTAGGTTTTGCTTTAGGGCTTTGCTTAGATTTGATTCAGATTCTGTGTTAGGGTTAGGATTAGAGAGTAGATTCTTTCTTTCTCAAGCATGTGTTTTGTTTGCCTGATGGCACTTCATCCCTTTTATCTGTTCATTGCTTGATAGCATGTTGTTACCTTTTCAGTATGATTACTGTTATTTCATGACTGGCTTGAGGTCGAGACGAGCTTGTGGAGGCTGAAGCCCCACACACATTTCCTCCCTCACTTGCATTGCATGCATTTTACTGTTAAAGCTGATGCTTTTGTCTGTTTCGGTGTATCATTGACATGATCCCTTAGGACTCTCATTTCCTCTGATGAGGATTTGATGATAGACTTTTAGGTTGAAACCTATGCATGACAACATCTAGGAGTTCCCTGTTCAAACCTCGACCATAGGATGAATCCATGGCATGACAACAGTAGGACTTGATAGTCTCCCTCCTAGTTGGGCCTGTTCCCTTCTCATCTCAAAGAAGTTTAAGATACAGTAATCATGAATGATTTCTTTCGTACGTTACGAGCCTTAAGCTATCTGAGGGGGGATGTTTAGTATGGTACCCTTTGGGTGACATGCGACGCATTCACTCTCAGGTCATAGTCTCTAGTGCGGTTGAAATCGCAAACATAATAAAAAACGCTTCTTTTAGAAGATAACCCGTAGTTTCCCGAACTACGTGAGCTTTGATCTCTCATGCCTGTTGAGAGTACGTAGGCACAAGATGGCGATGTCTTGGCGAGCTACCTTCACCCGTAGTTAGCCGAACTACGTTGACTCTGATTTCTCATTCTCTGATGAGAATACGTAGGCATAAAGTGCGACGCTTTGCCGAGTCATTTTTCTTTTCTTTTTCAGCCAGCCTTGATAGGTAGATAGAATAAAACCAACCCGTCCAAGTAAACAAACAAGCGAGGATCCCGTCGAGTACGACGGATGTGAGGGGTGCTAATACCTTCCCCTTGCGTAACCGACTCCCGAACCCAGACAATGGTTGCGATGACCTTGTCTTACCCTTTTTCGTCAGGTTTTTCCGATCGTTTCCTTTCCCGCTCTGAGGGATAAATAACGAAAGGTGGCAACTCTTCTGTTTTGCCGGCACCTTATTTTCGCGCAAGCGACAGCTGGCGACTCTGCTGGGGAATACAGCATCTAGGGACTTTTCCTGTCCCTTATGCTGGGACCGTTTCCCATCCCCTACGCGAGTCAATCCAATCGTTTGTGTGTCTGCTTGTTGGGTTGCGTTTATTTATCGCATTTTTACTTCCCGCACTTTACTTCCCGCATTTTATTTCCCGCATTTTATTTCCAGTTTGATATGATTATCTGTGCTGCTGTGGGAGAGGGATGTTACTGTGAGTGAAAAGCCGGACCTGGGCTTGAGTACACACCTAGATATAGTTGAGGAGAAGTAGTAGACGAACCTGTCTGCTGAGCAGGCACAGTTCCCTACGAAAATCTGCGCTCAGACGAGATTCTTGCAGAGGTGCTCCTTTCCGGCCCTGAGGATCTGAGGGGAGTCCAGACGTGAGGATTGTCGACTCTGGGGACCGATCATTTGGAAGTCAGCTAAGAGAGGCCTCTTCATGACTTGATGATGCCACTCCTTCTGGGAATCGTATCATCACTCATGAAAGTCTGTGACGCTGATGACCGCATAGGATGTCGTACCTTTGTCCGTGGATTAGGTCCATACCTGTGAGTGGGGTTGGGATATTGCAGGAAACTTTGACCTCCAGACTACCTGGTTTTCTTGACAGTTGTAATACCCCAAATTTTACCCTTATATTTAGTCAGTCATTTCGCATAGCATCTCATATGTACATTCGCTAACCACTAACAAGTTATGGAGGTGTTTGTTTTGCAGATTTGGTTCCAGGGGTATTTTGGTCATTTTACGCAAATTCTACTAATTCCTTGAAAACGGGCTGTTATTAAGTTCTGAGGCATTTATTTGCCACTTGGGTCAAGGTGCCGGTATGTTTTGTCAGAAATATGATTGGACTCGGGGCCGTGCTCTGTTTGATTTTGAAACATTTTTAAACAGTCTGTTTCTTCTTAATAAGATGAAGTTGGATTGAAAAGGAAGTGGATACTGTTAAGGTTATTTTGAGAAGTGATGTGATCAACGAGATTTTAATTTGAATTTGTTCGGATATAATCATATGGCGGGATATCATTTATAAAAGGCAAAGGAGAAGTAAGTTTTAAATATTTTTGAACTTTTGTTCATAAGTATTTATAAGTTACAACTCAAGGGGGAATTTAAATGGTTCTGAATTATTATTCATGGATACTTTGAATTTACAATTGAGAAAGTAAATATGAATATTTGTTGAATTTCATTTCATAAATATTTATAGTTTACAATTTGAAATGGATAAGTGAATTTGAACTTTATTCAAGAAATGCCATTGGTTTACAAGAGGATTCATTTACAATAAGTATCTATCCTAAGGAAATTCTAAACATCTAAGTGGGTCTTCATGATGCTCCTTCGATGCTCTTTACGAATCTCCCATTAACCTGCACAACAAAAAGAATACAACACAGAATAGAACAATGTTAGAGTTTGTTTTCGACACTCTCAGAACATCGTCATCATCGAGTGCCGGGAGTGGCACAACCGAAGCTGCGTCCTACCCCCCGTTACCAATCCACGCCGTTGGCGTTAGATCGGATAGTATCTGTTCTTATCATAAGGGACGTCAGAGAGATAGAAGTGATAAAAGAAGTGGGACTGATTCGCTTTTGCCGCAATTGGATTCCCAAACTGATACGAGAGTAAGGCAAATTTGGACTCAGACCCGGATGCCGGCAGGTCTGAGTTCGTTTTGGTTCCGAAATTCCCAACACCTGAAATTCCACAATTGCATCAGTACAAATTGATGACAGAAAGTCAAAAACAAGACAGTTCATAAGATGCCACAAGTAAGTGAAAAATTCAAACTGAAATGCAAGCCAAAACTGCATCAAAACTGCATCAATTCTGAGCCCATAAAAATCAAGTTCAAACAGAACAGAAAAATGAGACACAAAACAAGCTGCGTCAAAATTACATAGAACAAAGTATCAAAAAGGTTCAGCAGCATCAGTTAAAGGCAAGTCACCATTCGAACCAGTTTCAATGGCAAGCAACACATAAGTGAGCGACTACACAAAATCATAGCGAAACTATACCAGAGAAAGAACAAAGATGAGCTCAAGTAATCGCAGTAATATATCAGTTCAGGTTGGGTCCCAAATGTGCAAAGCACATCAGAAACAGAGCACCAGGCATAGAGGGCTCAGATGAACATCACCGCCCCAAACTCGCAGCCAATATCAAGTAAATGTCTCGAGGCAACATTAAGCGATATCCGAATTCACAGTTGGACACGATTGCCCAAATCCAAAGCTGGTTCATGAAATCGCAGCAGCATCGAAGAATACTCCTCGAAGGCTCAGAACATCGTCGTCATTGCCGTACACCTTCCTCGGCAGCGTTTGATGCGACCGAAGCCGTAGTATCAGCCCTCTCTGAAAGAAGAAGAGGAGAAGAATCCATAATCTGCCATGAAACCAGAAACCTTCATCAGAAGAGACAATTGGAAACCAGTTAAACAACAATACGCATCTGTGAAACCAAAACAAATCCAATACGGTTTATCAAACAGATTGCCATAGCCCAAATCAAAACCCCTATTCGAGAAGGAAAGAATCCAAATCAGTTTCAAAAAAAAGATATCCAATTAGGTTTGGTCCCAAAACAGATCAAAACAAATCAGTTCAGATTATTAAACAAATCGAATAGGGTCATGTAATATTTAATCACAGAGTTCTGAAAATAGAAAGCTCCGAATCAAATCAGAAGAATCATATCAGCTGGAAATCAGAAAGACCAATCAAATCCTAAAAGAGGAAACAGGATTCAATCAGTATCAGATGAATCCAATTCGTATCAGAAAGTATCCCATTGGAATCCAATCAGTATCTGAAAGAACAAACAAATCAGACAAAATCAAATCCAGGTAAAATCAAATCGCATGAAAGTGAAATAATAACGCAAATCCATCATGGATTAAAGGCCCAAAAAGAGAAGTATAAAGGAACGATCTCACCTCAGAGAAAAGGGGGAGGAAGGATCGAAAAAACCCTAGACCACAACGGCGGAGAAACGATCAGGAACCACGATCACAAACCCTAACGAAGAACACACAAAATCGCAAACCCTAACAGAGACAGAACGGCGAAGCCCTAACGGACCATCGCGAGCCAACCCTAGCATCCGAGAGAGAGAGATCGGTGGGACAAGTTCACCAGCGCCGTTCATCCAACGACGGGCAAACCTCTCGGAGGCTCAGCAACATCATCGCCTCCGTTCGGCACTAATCGCGAACGAAGAATGTAAGCCAAGAGCGTAGTACCACCATGTTTAACATTCATGCTGTGATTTCAGGTTTTTTAACATGATCGGAGAGGATCAATCGAGAGAGATGAAGAAGAAAGGTGAAAACGGCGCCGCGAATGTCCTTCGGGTGTGAAACCCTAAAACGTTTTGACTTACGAATAACAAACTGGGTTGGGTCCGGGGTGATGACCGGCCCAACCCCCCCCCCCCCCCCCCCCCTTTATTTATTTATTTTTTTTTGTTTTTTTAAAATTTGTTTTTATGTTTTTTAAATTGTTTTTTATATTTTACTTTTATAATTCAAAAAAACTGTTTTTTTAAAAATTAAATTAAAAAAAACCTTTTTTATGTAAATATTAAAAATAAATAAAAACTCTTTTTTTAAAACAAAATCAGAAAACTTTTCTTAAAAATATTAAAAAATAAAACCTTTTTAAAAGAGTAAAACATTTTTAAATTAAACTTTTTTTCGCAAGCTAATATTAATTTTTTTTTTAAATAAAACAATAATAAAATCTCAAGTTTGCATCTTCTTTCTTCATTGTCTCGTAACTCATTTGATTGCCGCCTCACTCTGCCCACTAACGTCGTTCGTTCATTTTGCAGCTTATTACTTATTTCATCTTATTTTTCATTCAGAGTTCATTACTATATTGTAACTGCTCCTCATATGTAACCCCGCGAATCTAATAATCGCGCTTTAAGTTTCTGCCCTTAAATTTCTGTTTGCATGGCTTTAACTTCTGTCTTATTTCATGTTTGCATAACTCAATCACCTCACGCATTTATCAATATTTCAGTCACACTACACATCATCTGAAGGTTAGGTCTAGCTTTTGGTCGCCGCGCCAATAGTCCATAGACCCTCACACATTCAAACCCTTACAACCTCACAAACCCTAAATTTTTCACAAATGCCTCGCCGCAGGCAAAATTACAATGTTACCCCTAGCATTAGGTCAAAGAGCCGTCGCGCTCATTTTAGGGTTTCCCGCCGTGGAATCCCTAATTTAACCCTAATTACAACTTAACATTTCAACGTAGAGATTTGGAGTTTCTACACTCCACGTAAGCGTGTCCTTAAGATGCGTTTATTCCCCTTGAGACCTTGACCACAGTCAAGAAGTTTCTAACCTCCCTATCAAGGGGAACTACGATTACTCTGATTCCACTCCCGTAAGGATACGTAGGCACAAGATGCGATGTCTTGCCGAGTAAACTTAGAATTAACCCCTTAGGTCTCCTTTCTCACTTTTAATCCCTTTGTACATATACCTTAAGCAAATAAATAAAGCAAAAATAGTAAACATCTGAACAAAAGGTTCCTGTAGAGTACTACAGAAGTTTAGGGTGCTAATACCTTCCCTAAATTTAACCAACCCCCGAACCCTAGATCTTTCCCCGCATTGTGTTTACGATGCAAAATAGGTTTTCCCTCTTTTGACCTTTTCCTTCGGATAAATCAAAGAGCGGTTGTGAATTGAATTGTGATTCAAACTCATTAATAGTTAGTGATCCTATTTCCACCGCAACAGAAAATGGCAACTTCACTGGGGATCTCCTTTGCTTTTGAGGGTTATCCCTAACTTGTTCATATTTATTACTATCTGTGTTATTATTCATTTGCATGTATATATTTGTGCTTTGATGGTGGGATTGTTCCTTGTGCAGTGAGATAAGTCCTACGCCCGGACTAGTGACATTATTATAGGATGGGGATATATTCGATGAGGCTTATAGGGAGTGAATCCCGACCAAGTTGATTCGAGAATCACCGCTCAGTTGAGACCCTTTCGAAAATGGTTCGGTTGAACGAGTAATCGTTGAAAACTTTTTCCATGGTCGATTGGAGTCTGTGATATTGGGAACCGTAGTACCTTTACACCACCTCGGCCTTATTTAGGACGTAGTGCGGGAACTATGTGGGAGTAGTCCTACAACGGTTGCTACGCGATACTACACTCAAAAGAGGTTCTCTTGAGAATATTATTAACCCCCGAGTCAATCGGAAGGTTGATAATATCCGAAAGATGGGCTGATGACTTTGGGCACTTTTTAGAACCTTGTTCTGCAGGTACAACTAACCTATAGTGCACTCCTTTTGGGGATGGGTAGACCTTGACTCCGCTCACGTTCCTTTAACCTAGGACTTTGTGTGTTTTCATGCATTGCATCCATAAAGCATCTCATTGCATTGTATTTCATGGAGTTCAAATATCATTTATGGATATCACGGGATACCATAAATAAAAAAATAAAGAAACAAGAAAAAGATTTCCTTGGTACCCCACGACATTCGTAAATGCTTGAACTCCATGAAATCTTCATTTGCATCATAGCATCATTTACTCTCTTGCATTGCATGTGTCTTCCGTTTTCTCATGTTCGGTTCTCTCGCCTTCCAGTTTCGTCACCCTGAGTTCTTGGCACCAGTACAACACCAGAGCTCAAACTCGGAAAAGGATGGAGGATCAGGCAAAAGAGATTGATCGCCTTAGCAATGAACTTGAAGACCTTCGAGGGGGTATGGGGCGTATGATGGAATTGTTACATGTCATGAATGCTAAGATGGATACCCAGCCCACTGTTGTTTCCGAGATTACCGGTGTTACTGTGGACCCTCCACCAAGTGTGACCGTAGCAAGGGACCCACCTTATGGTCTTGCTCCCGGTTTTGTGCCTCCTCAAGCCACTGTTCCGATTAATCAGCCTCTCCAGCAAGCCGTGCCTTTATTTTCTGAAGTTTCTAGGGGGCTCCTATCTTTGCACCACCTGTTGTACACACCCGTACGCAACCGTACTTCAATGAGACAGTTTTTGATAATCTTGATGAGAATGTTGAAGGTTATGAGAAACGTGATAAGCTTCGTGAGGAAGTAAACACCATCGTCCAGAGATTGAAAAAAGTAGAGGGTGATCAAATTTTTGGGACTGCTGCAAGGGATGTTTGTTTGGTCTCAGGTTTGGTTATTCCCCCGAAGTTCAAAACTCCAAACTTCGATCGTTATGAAGGTGCCACCTGTCCTAAGAGTCATCTGATCATGTATTATCGCAAAATGGCTGCCCATGTTGAGAATGATAAACTGATGATTCATTGCTTCCAAGATAGTTTGAAGGGTGCTTCCTCCAAGTGGTATTTAACTTTGGACCAGTCTCGCGTTAAGAGTTTCCAAGATTTATCTGACGCTTTCATCAAACACTACAAGTACAATATGGATCTGGCTCCTGACAGAAGACAGTTGTTGAGTATGTCACAAAAGAATTCTGAGTCATTCAAAGAGTACGCTCAAAGGTGGAGAGAGATTGCTTCGCAGGTAGAACCTCCTTTGACCGAGAAAGAGTTAGCTGATTGGTTTGTCGACACGGTTCGTCCAGAATTTTACGAAAGAATGGTGGGTAGTGTGACTTCAAATTTCTCTGACATCGTTGCTGTGGGTGTCAAGATTGAATTGGGTATGAAAAGTGGTAAAATGACAAATAATCATGGTGCTTCTAAGGATCAGCCGAAGAAACCTCCGTATAGCTCCCAGAAGAAGAAAGAGGGCGAGACTAATGCTATATCCTCCGGTAGACCAAGAGACCAATTTTATCAATATCCGCAAGGTTATGCTCAACCTCAAGGGTACCCAATCCAATATGCTCAACAACCCTATGTGGCAGCTGTTACACCTTCTTTCAATCAACAAGTTCCTATGTATCAACCTATGCAACAACCTCCTGTTTATCCGCCTCCTATCAACTACCTACAGGCGCCCAACGCTCCTGCTCCTCAACAGCCAAAGAGTCCGGCTCCTCGCCAGAATGTGCCGAACAGAAGAACGTATAAGCCTTGTCCGCCGATTCCGATGACTTTCACCGAGTTGTATCCCTCTTTGGTCAAGCAAGGTCTAATCACTACTCGGGCTTTGGGTCCGCCTCCTAATCCTCTACCCGCCAATTACAACGCCGCCGCTCATTGTTTATTTCATGAGGGTGCGCCTGGTCATGATCTGGAGAATTGTTATGCTCTCAAAAATCTTGTCAGGGATTTATTGGAAAAGAAGATTTTGTCATTTGAAGATCCTCAACCGAATGTTAAGAAGAACCCTTTTCCTAACCATGAGAGTGTCAATGCCATTAGTGCCGATTCGGAGGAAGGTTATGTCCTTGACGTTGTACAGATTAAGACTCCTCTCAAGATGTTCCATTCGAAACTGTTTGAAGCTGGTCTGGTAGATACTTCCCATGCTGCATGTGTAAGTTGTGAAGCCAGTATTAAGGGTTGTATGTTGGTTCAGAATGATGTTCAGAGGTTGATTGACGAGGGTGTTTTACAAGTGACAAGCCAACCCAAGAAGGATGAGGTCGCTGTGGTTGAGCCAGTTTTCCATCAGCCGGGATCAAAGGGAAAGGTACCAGTGTTTAATCTATCAGGGGCAGGTTCTGCCAATCTCGTGTTCGATATACCAAAGTCGCCTATCCCTGAGGTGAATCAGCATAAGCCAATAGTTATTCGAAGACCAAGTCCGTTTCCTTTCAGTGATCCTAAAGCTGTGCCTTGGAAATACGACGTGACGATGATTGACAAGGAGTCTGGGAAGGTTATTCCAAATGAAGAGGTTAAGGACACTGTGACCAATATCGCAGAGGCAAGCAGGATAACTCGCAGTGGCCGTGTGTATACTCCCCGTTCCAATGAGGTTCCACCTAAGGAAACCACTAATATCCCAGTGTCCGTCAAAGACAAAGGTAAGGGAGCCGTTACGAATGATGAAGATGCTGAGTTTTTGAGGATCATCAAGAAAAGTGACTATAAAGTTATCGATCAACTTCATCAGACTCCTTCCAAGATTTCGATTTTATCTCTGTTGATGAGTTCACCCGCTCATAGGATGGCCTTGCAGAAAGTTTTGACTCAAGCACATGTGGATCAAGATATCAGCACCAGTCGGTTTGATAGTGTGATTGCCAATTTGACCGCATGTAACACCCTTAGTTTCAGCAACGAAGAGTTACCAAAGGAGGGTCCGAATCATAATCGTGCTTTACATATATCGGTGAAATGTCAGGAGGACAATTTAGCGAGAGTACTAGTAGATACCGGCTCTTCTCTGAATGTTCTACCCAAGAGGGTTCTTGATAAGTTGGTTTTCAAAGAGACTGTGTTGAAACCTACTCCTTTGATCGTCAAGGCTTTCGATGGTTCTCGCCGGTCGGTAATGGGGGAGGTTGAGCTTCCTATCCTAATTGGTCCGCAAGTTTTTAATATCACGTTTCAAGTCATGGACATTAATCCCAATTACAGCTGCTTACTTGGAAGGCCGTGGATTCATGCCGCTGGGGCAGTAACCTCAACGTTACATCAAAAGATGAAGTTCGTGATCGATGGAAAGTTGGTTATTATACACGGTGAGGAGGATCTGATGGTCAGTAACCTGTCTTCTTTCCGTTACATCGAGGCCGATGAGAATGCTTTGGAAATCTCCTTTCAAGCACTTGAGATCGCCAATGCTGTTCTGCTAGAAGTCGAAGAGACAGTGGGTCAGGGTAATCCATCTTTTGCATCTCTGAAGAGTACCAAATCAACAATTGACAGGGGCATTCCTGAAGGATGGGGAGAGGTAATTGATGTCAAGACCAAGACCGATCGCTTTGGGTTGGGTTACAAACCAACTCAGAATGGAGCTGCCACAACTGTCGAAGGGCGTCCGAAGGTTATCCAAGAGGTATTTGTCAGCGGAGGTCTCCAAATCAATGCCATCAGTGACTGTAAGGAAAATGAAGATCTGAGCAACCTGGTGTTTAAGGGTGATGCAGCTTTGAACAACTGGGAGGCCGTAGAGATCCCTGTTATTTTTCCCTTGTCAAAGTAATTTTTTTTTAAAAGGTTTCATTCACGTTTTCAAATAAAAATCCGTAGCTCTGCCCAAGGCTATAGGGTCGCTTTTGTTGGGCCACCTTTCATTTCTAAAAGGATATTAATAAAGGCATTTTGTTCAATTCCACTTTGGTTCATTTGCGTTCTTCGTTTTCACCTTTAAAAAATGAAGTTGGCAACCTTTTTTCCAAAAAAACAAACAAACAAAAATAGCATTTCATTTCTTATCTTACATATCTTCGAGCATTTTAATTAAGTAAGCCTTCCATCATGCAGAGACATCGTAAACCTTGTTGGATCCAATGACTCTACTGACACTCCTGACTGGGACGCACCCATCAATCAAGCTGAGGACGAGGGTGAAGAAGATTTTGAAGTACCCGCTGAACTGACAAGATTGATTGAGTACGAGTCTACAGAGCTTCAACCGCATAAAGACCAGGTGGACTTAATTAATCTTAGTACAGATGAGAACAAGAAAGAGGTCAAGATTGGTGCAATGCTTGGGACAGAGGTTAAGCCGAGGTTGATTGAGTTGTTAAAAGAATATATCGATGTGTTTGCGTGGTCGTATCAAGATATGCCGGGCCTAGACACGGATATTGTTGTTCACAAGTTGCCACTTAAGCCAGATTGTCCACCTATCAAGCAAAAACTCCGAAGAACGAGACCCGACATGGCTTTGAAGATTCGAGATGAGGTTAAAAAGCAGTTGGATGCAGGTTTCTTGGCAGTCGCGAAGTATCCAGATTGGGTTGCCAACATTGTGCCCGTGCCCAAGAAGGACGGTAAAGTTAGGATGTGTGTGGATTACAGGGATCTGAACAAAGCAAGTCCGAAAGACGACTTCCCTCTGCCACATATTGATACACTGGTAGACAATACAACCAGTTTTGCGTTGTTCTCATTTATAGATGGTTTCTCTGGCTATAATCAGATCAAAATGGATCCCGACGATCGAGAGAAGACTACTTTCATTACTCCTTGGGGGACCTTCTGCTACAAAGTCATGCCCTTCGGTTTAAAGAACGCGGGGGCAACTTACCAACGCGCTATGACCACTCTTTTTCATGATATGATGCACAAGGAGATCGAGGTGTATGTGGACGATATGATAGCCAAGTCTCAGAGTGAAGAGGAGCATCTAGACCATTTGGTGAAGCTGTTTGAACGACTCAGGAAATATCAGTTGAAATTGAATCCTGCTAAATGTACCTTCAGTGTCAGATCTGGAAAATTGCTTGGTTTCATTGTTAGCCAGCGGGGGATTGAGGTGGATCCTGACAAAGTCCGAGCCATTCAAGATATGCCAGCTCCGCAAACCGAGACGTAAGTTAGAGGTTTTCTGGGACGTTTGAATTATATTTCCAGGTTTATCTCCAACATGACCGCTACTTGTGAGCCGATATTCAAGTTACTTTGCAAGGGGCAGACGGTTGAGTGGAACCCTGATTGTCAAAAAGCGTTTGAGAAAATTAAGAGTTATTTGCAAGACCCCCCTATTCTGATTCCTCCCGTACCTGGAAGACCATTGTTCATGTATCTTACTGTTCTTGAGAAGTCTATGGGTTGTGTGCTTGGACAACATGATGAGACTGGAAGAAAGGAGCATGCGATTTATTACCTGAGCAAAAAGTTTACCGATTGCGAAAACAGATACTCACCATTGGAGAAAACTTGTTGTGCATTGGCATGGGCCGCTAGGCGCCTTCGGCAATACATGGTCTGTCATACCACATTGTTGATTTCTAAAATGGATCCGATCAAGTATATTTTTGAAAAACCTGCTCAAACCGGGAGGCTAGCCCGTTGGCACATGTTGTTATCCGAATATGACATCCAGTATGTACCCCAGAAGGCGATTAAGGGTAGTATTTTATCTGATTATCTTGCAGACCAGCCAGTTGAAGATTATGAACCTCTTAAGTTTGATTTTCCTGATGAGGATATTTTGTTGATTAAAAGAGATTGTGAAGAGCCAGATCCGAGCGAAGGTCCAGAGCCAGGTCTTTGGTGGAGGATGATGTTTGATGGTTCCTCGAATTTCAATGGGCATGGTATAGGCGCCGTTTTGATGAACCCAAAGGGTGGATTCACTCCATTTACAGCAAGGTTGGACTTTGAGTGTACTAATAACGTCGCAGAATATGAAGCATGTATTCTTGGCCTCGAAGCAGCAATTCACCTCCGAATCAAACTTCTTAAAGTAAGTGGTGACTCAGCCTTGGTTATTTACCAGGTACAAGGCAAATGGGAAACGAAGAATGAGAAGTTAATCCCTTATAAGGACTACATTGTTGAGCTGATCAAGTATTTCGACGAGATAGAGTTCGAGCATGTTCCTAGATCCGAGAATCACGTTGCTGATGCTTTAGCCATGTTAGCATCCATGTGGAAAGTTAAATTCGTTAATGAAGCACCTCTTATCCATATTGAGCGCAAAGTTGAGCCCGCTTATTGTCAGGTGGTCGAAGAAGTTGAGGTGGATGAAAAGCCTTGGTTTCATGATATCAAGAACTATCTCGTCAAGCAAGAGTATCCCGATGGTGCTACTGGTCTGGACAAGAAAACATTGAGAAGACTGGCGTCCAAATTCTTTATCAGTAATGGTGTGCTATACAAGAGAAATCACGACATGGTTCTGCTCAGATGTGTTGATAAACGGGAAGCGGACATGTTACTGCAGGAAATTCATGAGGGGACCTTCGGAACTCATGCCAATGGTTATGCTATGTCCAAGAAGATGTTAAGGGCTGGGTATTATTGGTTAACCATGGAAGCTGACTGCATCCAATACGCTAGAAAATGCCATAAGTGCCAAATTTATGCTGATAAAATGCATGTACCTCCATCACCGTTGAATGTTTTGTCTTCACCATGGCCGTTCTCTATGTGGGGCATTGACATGATTGGGGCAATCGAGCCGAAGGCTTCTAATGGTCATCGTTTTATCCTCGTTGCTATTGATTATTTCACTAAGTGGGTAGAGGCTGCCTCCTACACCAACGTGACCAAGCAAGTGGTTGCCCGATTCATCAGGAAAGAAATCATCTGCCGTTATGGAATCCCAAGCCGGATAATAACTGACAATGGCACCAATCTGAATAACAAGACTATGAAAGAGCTGTGTGACAGTTTCAAGATCACTCATCACAATTCTTCTCCGTACCGTCCTAGGATGAATGGGGCCGTTGAAGCTGCGAATAAGAATATCAAGAAAATCCTGCAAAAGATGGTTGTGACTTACAAAGATTGGCATGAGATGTTACCGTTTGCTTTGCATGGATACAGAACCTCAGTGAGAACTTCGACAGGGGCAACACCTTTCTCATTGGTGTATGGAATGGACGCCGTGCTCCCCATCGAAGTAGAGATACCTTCTTTAAGAGTGTTGATGGAAGCTGAACTTGAGGAAGCTGAGTGGGTTCAAGACAGATTGGATCAGTTGAATCTCATTGACGAGAAGCGCATGACAGCCATGTGCCATGGGTAATTATATCAGAAACGGATGAAAAGAGCGTTTGATAAGAAGATTCGTATCCGTGAGTTCCGTCAAGGAGAGCTCGTACTCAAAAAGATCTTGCCAGTGCATAAAGATATGCGTGGAAAGTGGATGCCCAATTATGAAGGCCCATTCGTCGTAAAGACCGTTTTCTCCGGAGGGTCTCTGATACTTACAACGATGGACGGTGAAGAACTAGCACATCCCGTGAATTCTGATGCAGTCCGAAAATATTATGCCTAAAAACCCGCTAAGTCGAAAACCTGCAAAAGGCGACTTAGGCAAAAGTAAGGGTTGAGAAAAAAGGAAATAATAATAAAAAGCTCGCTAAGTTGAAAACCCGAAAGGGCGGCTTAGGCAAAAAGGAGCGTCCCGGTGGATTGAAAACCCGAGAGGGCGGTCCAGGCAAAAGTTAGGGACAAAGGCATTTCATTGCATCAGAGGATACTGATCATCACGAACACACTTTCCGCATGAGAGCCATGTTTCAGTTTCTTTCATCCTTGCCCAAAGCAAGATTCTGGATTAGTCTTAGTTATTAGTGTCAGTAGGTGTCATTAGATTCAATGTAACCTTTTCCCATGTTGCCAATTTCAAAACATAATCATATGTGGAGCTATGCCTTCAGCGAGCTGCCACCCTTTAATAAAAGATACCATTTTGTTACTTACATTCCTTGGTGCATTGCTCTTTGTTTTCTATTGTTATGCAAAATGCGTTTATTCTTAAAATTTGAAAATGAAAGGTGCATTGTAGATTTTTCAAAAAAAAAAAAATTATTCTTCAAAAAACGAAATTGAAATATAAGAAATTACTTTGACTAGTGGAAATTTCGGAAGGATCTCTTCACTCCCCGAAAATATCATTATTGCAGAAGCACTTTCAAATCATTGCTCTAACACAGTCCCCAACGAGACTATAAGCTGACAACCTTCTTGGGTAACTCGAAAGTGTCCTTCAGGTTTTCCTCTCCCCATGAGAAGACGTGATACTGTGCACCCAAGCGATTTACTTTCTCCCCAGAGAATTCAGAACATTTAAAACCAGATTTGGTTCCACCATTGATCCTTCTCACCCATGATTGACGTATTGGTTGCAGAGAACGCAGGGTATCTCCGTCGAGATGTTTATTTCATCTCTCGTCCCGTCTCTAGCCTGTTTCGTCCGCATACGCAAGGGCATAAGCATCACATGCCTATTTCATTACATATTCATTACATACTCATTACATACTCATAACATCTTGCATACATAAACATTAACATACATTCGCATTAACGTACGCAGTAACATATGCGCTAGCATTCACAGGTTCATTGTGTTTCACCATAATTGGTTGTTACCGCCGAGTAACTGGGTTGGTCCGTTCTCTCCAAATAGATTGTCCGCCCTAAGCATAAAATATTTACTTGTTTCAAGTTTCCCTACAGAGCTCGATCCTCGTGGATGACGGTTACTTCAGCTATCTTTCCTCGCCAGGACAAGATATCTACCCTTCGAGTTCATTCCCTCGACGGAGTCTTGATTACCAGTTTTCTTTCTAGCTCGATCCTAGATTGAATCTCAGTCTTGTCGGTCGTCGAGCCCAACCGGACGTGCATTTATTTTGCACCATCTAAAGATTTTCACCATACCATGGCAGATACGCGACTATCTCGCTTGAGAGGTTTATCACTGTACCCGGACGTGCATTTATTTTGCACTATCTTTCAAGAAAATCAACTACAATCCTTTACAGATACATGCCAGTTCAGGCCTGGATAATTTATTATTACAATCCTACATCTTACAGCATCGATATACAACATTTCTCACCTAAGAAGCCGATCCTATCTTCGTTATGACTCGCAGCAAATGGCCATCTCCATGGAGCAGTTGGGCTTCCATTTACCTGTCGTCTGGAAGTATGGGGGGTTTTGAACCAAATCGTATTCAGGAGAGCACGATCTTGAAATACGGGGAGGTTTGAGCGGAATCATACTCAGGAGAGCACGATTCTGAATTATGAAGAAGTTCATTTACCCTTTAGTAAAAGAAGAAACCAAATCGTATTCAGGAGAGCACGATCTTGAAATACGGGGAGGTTTGAGCCGAATCATATTCAGGAGAGCACGATTCTGAAGTATGAGGAAGTTCAGTTAGCCCTTTTCATATTCAGGAGAGCACGATTCTGAAGTATGAAGAAATTTCAGGAGCGGAATCATATTCAGGAGAGCACGATTCTGAAGTATGAGGAAGTTCAGTTAGCCCTTTTCATATTCAGGAGAGCACGATTCTGAAGTATGAAGAAATTTCAGGAGCGGAATCATATTCAGGAGAGCACGATTCTGAAGTATGAGGAAGTTCAGTTAGCCCTTTTCATATTCAGGAGAGCATGATTCTGAAGTATGAAGAAATTTCAGGAGCGGAATCATATTCAGGAGAGCACGATTCTGAAGTATGAGGAAGTTCAGTTAGCCCTTTTCATATTCAGGAGAGCACGATTCTGAAGTATGAAGAAATTTCAGGAGCGGAATCATATTCAGGAGAGCACGATTCTGAAGTATGAGGAAGTTCAGTTAGCCCTTTTCATATTCAGGAGAGCACGATTCTGAAGTATGAAGAATTTCATTTACAAGAAAGAGCCGAATCATATTCAGGAGAGCACGATTCTGAAGTATGAGGAAGTTCAGTTAGCCCTTTTCATATTCAGGAGAGCACAATTCTGAAGTATGAAGAATTTCATTTACCCGAAAAAGCCGAATCATATTCAGGAGAGCACGATTCTGAAGTATGAGGAAGTTCAGTTAGCCCTTCTCATGTTCAGGAGAGCACGATCTTGAAGCATGAAGAAGTTTATTTATCCTTCAGTAAGAAAAGAATCAGAATCGTATTCCAGGCGCCGACCTTAAATATGAGAAGATTTATATATCAGATAAGCAGCAGCCTCTTTATTTGAGTGCTTATCCGTTTTGGCATAAGTCCCTTCCAACGATAAGTGACAATTCTCCCTCGAGAAGCTTATCAGGGCATTTCCTATTAAAGTCCATTTATTTTGGCATACAGCCGATCTTTACCCTGTATATTTGCTACGGAGTTCCGAAAAGTCCGTTTGATCCTGTCACGAGGGATAGTTTACAGAAGCTTGGATGTTATTCTTTGCTCAATGCTCCAGCATTCTGTAATCGATCTTGCAATCGTACGTGATCCAGTTTTATTTTTAGATTCCCCAGTGGAGGTCGTCTCATAGGTACTATCCCCATTTGAGAATCTCGTTCCTTTTCTAAAAAAGACAATTGGTCGTGTTCGCACCAGTTGACCATCATTTTTAGAATTCCCCAGTGTTGTACTGTGTCCCAGCGCGTCATTTTCCCCAGTGTGTTCTTCTTGTAGTGTCTGTCCCTGTGTCGTAGTTTTCGTCATCATTTTCGCATTCATCATTCCAGCATACGCATCATATCATATTCATGGCATCATCTGCATTAAGCTGTCATCGCTTTTGTCCAATAGCATTGCATATCGTCGCATGTAAGGGCAAAATTTTCGGTTATCTATATTTAAATCTCTCCACCACAATTCCTCGAGTCTCTGTCACTCAAATCGTCCGGTGTAGCTATTTAAATAGGGGCAACTGTAATACCCCAAATTTTACCCTTATATTTAGTCAGTCATTTCGCATAGCATCTCATATGTACATTCGCTAACCACTAACAAGTTATGGAGGTGTTTGTTTTGCAGATTTGGTTCCAGGGGTATTTTGGTCATTTTACGCAAATTCTGCTAATTCCTTGAAAACGGGCTGTTATTAAGTTCTGAGGCATTTATTTGCCACTTGGGTCAAGGTGTCGGTATGTTTTGTCAGAAATATGATTGGACTCGGGGCCGTGCTCTGTTTGATTTTGAAACATTTTTAAACAGTCTGTTTCTTCTTAATAAGATGAAGTTGGATTGAAAAGGAAGTGGATACTGTTAAGGTTATTTTGAGAAGTGATGTGATCAACGAGATTTTAATTTGAATTTGTTCGGATATAATCATATGGCGGGATATCATTTATAAAAGGCAAAGGAGAAGTAAGTTTTAAATATTTTTGAACTTTTGTTCATAAGTATTTATAAGTTACAACTCAAGGGGGAATTTAAATGGTTCTGAATTATTATTCATGGATACTTTGAATTTACAATTGAGAAAGTAAATATGAATATTTGTTGAATTTCATTTCATAAATATTTATAGTTTACAATTTGAAATGGATAAGTGAATTTGAACTTTATTCAAGAAATGCCATTGGTTTACAAGAGGATTCATTTACAATAAGTATCTATCCTAAGGAAATTCTAAACATCTAAGTGGGTCTTCATGATGCTCCTTCGATGCTCTTTACGAATCTCCCATTAACCTGCACAACAAAAAGAATACAACACAGAATAGAACAATGTTAGAGTTTGTTTTCGACACTCTCAGAACAGCGTCATCATCGAGTGCCGGGAGTGGCACAACCGAAGCTGCGTCCTACCCCCCGTTACCAATCCGCGCCGTTGGCGTTAGATCGGATAGTATCTGTTCTTATCATAAGGGACGTCCGAGAGATAGAAGTGATAAAAGAAGCGGGACTGATTCGCTTTTGCCGCAATTGGATTCCCAAACTGATACGAGAGTAAGGCAAATTTGGACTCAGACCCGGATGCCGGCAGGTCTGAGTTCGTTTTGGTTCCGAAATTCCCAACACCTGAAATTCCACAATTGCATCAGTACAAATTGATGACAGAAAGTCAAAAACAAGACAGTTCATAAGATGCCACAAGTAAGTGAAAAATTCAAACTGAAATGCAAGCCAAAACTGCATCAAAACTGCATTAATTCTGAGCCCATAAAAATCAAGTTCAAACAGAACAGAAAAATGAGACACAAAACAAGCTGCGTCAAAATTACATAGAACAAAGTATCAAAAAGGTTCAGCAGCATCAGTTAAAGGCAAGTCACCATTCGAACCAGTTTCAATGGCAAGCAACACATAAGTGAGCGACTACACAAAATCATAGCGAAACTATACCAGAGAAAGAACAAAGATGAGATCAAGTAATCGCAGTAATATATCAGTTCAGGTTGGGTCCCAAATGTGCAAAGCACATCAGAAACAGAGCACCAGGCATAGAGGGCTCAGATGAACATCACCGCCCCAAACTCGCAGCCAATATCAAGTAAATGTCTCGAGGCAACATTAAGCGATATCCGAATTCACAGTTGGACACGATTGCCCAAATCCAAAGCTGGTTCATGAAATCGCAGCAGCATCGAAGAATACTCCTCGAAGGCTCAGAACATCGTCGTCATTGTCGTACACCTTCCTCGGCAGCGTTTGATGCGACTGAAGCCGTAGTATCAGCCCTCTCTGAAAGAAGAAGAGGAGAAGAATCCATAATCTGCCATGAAACCAGAAACCTTCATCAGAAGAGACAATTGGAAACCAGTTAAAAAACAATACGCATCTGTGAAACCAAAACAAATCCAATACGGTTTATCAAACAGATTGCCATAGCCCAAATCAAAACCCCTGTTCGAGAAGGAAAGAATCCAAATCAGTTTCAAAAAAAAGATATCCAATTAGGTTTGGTCCCAAAACAGATCAAAACAAATCAGTTCAGATTATTAAACAAATCGAATAGGGTCATGTAATATTCAATCACAGAGTTCTGAAAATAGAAAGCTCCGAATCAAATCAGAAGAATCATATCAGCTGGAAATCAGAAAGACCAATCAAATCCTAAAAGAGGAAACAGGATTCAATCAGTATCAGATGAATCCAATTCGTATCAGAAAGTATCCCATTGGAATCCAATCAGTATCTGAAAGAACAAACAAATCAGACAAAATCAAATCCAGGTAAAATCAAATCGCATGAAAGTGAAATAATAACGCAAATCCATCACGGATTAAAGGCCCAAAAAGAGAAGTATAAAGGAACGATCTCACCTCAGAGAAAAGGGGGAGGAAGGATCGCAAAAACCCTAGACCACAACGGCGGAGAAACGATCAGGAACCACGATCACAAACCCTAACGAAGAACACACAAAATCGCAAACCCTAACAGAGACAGAACGGCGAAGCCCTAACGGACCATCGCGAGCCAACCCTAGCATCCGAGAGAGAGAGATCGGTGGGACAAGTTCACCAGCGCCGTTCATCCAACGACGGGCAAACCTCTCGGAGGCTCAGCAGCATCATCGCCTCCGTTCGGCACTAATCGCGAACGAAGAATGTAAGCCAAGAGCGTAGTACCACCATGTTTAACATTCATGCTGTGATTTCAGGTTTTTTAACATGATCGGAGAGGATCAATCGAGAGAGATGAATAAGAAAGGTGAAAACGGCGCCGCGAATGTCCTTCGGGTGTGAAACCCTAAAACGTTTTGACTTACGAATAACAAACTGGGTTGGGTCCGGGGTGATGACCGGCCCAACCCCCCCCCCCCCCCCCCTTTATTTATTTATTTTTTTTTGTTTTTTTAAAATTTGTTTTTATGTTTTTTAAATTGTTTTTTATATTTTACTTTTATAATTCAAAAAAACTGTTTTTTTAAAAATTAAATTAAAAAAAACCTTTTTTATGTAAATATTAAAAATAAATAAAAACTCTTTTTTTAAAACAAAATCAGAAAACTTTTCTTAAAAATATTAAAAAATAAAACCTTTTTAAAAGAGTAAAACATTTTTAAATTAAACTTTTTTTCGCAAGCTAATATTAAATTTTTTTTAAATAAAACAATAATAAAATCTCAAGTTTGCATCTTCTTTCTTCATTGTCTCGTAACTCATTTGATTGCCGCCTCACTCTGCCCACTAACGTCGTTCGTTCATTTTGCAGCTTATTACTTATTTCATCTTATTTTTCATTCAGAGTTCATTACTATATTGTAACTGCTCCTCATATGTAACCCCGCGAATCTAATAATCGCGCTTTAAGTTTCTGCCCTTAAATTTCTGTTTGCATGGCTTTAACTTCTGTCTTATTTCCTGTTTGCATAACTCAATCACCTCACGCATTTATCAATATTTCAGTCACACTACACATCATCTGAAGGTTAGGTCTAGCTTTTGGTCGCCGCGCCAATAGTCCATAGACCCTCACACATTCAAACCCTTACAACCTCACAAACCCTAAATTTTTCACAAATGCCTCGCCGCAGGCAAAATTACAATGTTACCCCTAGCATTAGGTCAAAGAGCCGCCGCGCTCATTTTAGGGTTTCCCGCCGTGGAATCCCTAATTTAACCCTAATTACAACTTAACATTTCAACGTAGAGATTTAGAGTTTCTACACTCCACGTAAGCGTGTCCTTAAGATGCGTTTATTCCCCTTGAGACCTTGACCACAGTCAAGAAGTTTCTAACCTCCCTATCGAGGGGAACTACGATTACTCTGATTCCACTCCCGTAAGGATACGTAGGCACAAGATGCGATGTCTTGCCGAGTAAACTTAGAATTAACCCCTTAGGTCTCCTTTCTCACTTTTAATCCCTTTGTACATATACCTTAAGCAAATAAATAAAGCAAAAATAGTAAACATATGAACAAAAGGTTCCTGTAGAGTACTACAGAAGTTTAGGGTGCTAATACCTTCCCTAAATTTAACCAACCCCCGAACCCTAGATCTTTCCCCGCATTGTGTTTACGATGCAAAATAGGTTTTCCCTCTTTTGACCTTTTCCTTCGGATAAATCAAAGAGCGGTTGTGAATTGAATTGTGATTCAAACTCATTAATAGTTTGTGATCCTATTTCCACCGCAACAACAGTGAATCAGTTATGTTGGGTTCTCAGTTGCAGATATGTTCTTGATAGAGCAAGGGTTTGATCAGAGGATCTTATCATCGGGTGTTTGTCTGTTCTTGATAGAGCAGGTTTCGATCAGAGTATTATCACCAGAGGTTTGTTCCGGACAGAGCAGATTTTGAGTGGGGTCTGAAGATCTCATCAGCAGATGTTATTTGTTCTTGATAGGGCAGATTTTGAGTAGGGTCTGAAGATCTCATCAGCAGATGTTATTTGTTCTTGATAGGGCAGATTTTGAGTGGGGTCTGAAGATCTCATCAGCAGATGTTATTTGTTCTTGATAGGGCAGATTTTGAGCGGGGTCTGAAGATCTCGTCAGCAGCTGTGTGTTTGTTCTTGATAGGGAAGATTTTTGATTTGGGGTCTGAAGACCTCATCAGCAGATATCTCTTGATCATGCATCCGGGGTCCTTGTTATCAGACATTTGCTCTCGACAGAGCAGAATGTTGATCTTATATATATGGTCCTGTCAGAGGGTCGTTCTTAGCAGATCAGTTCAGTAGTCTTACACCGGGGTTTCCGTCTCATCAGCGACTGTTGATACCGAACCTCCACAGCAGTTACCCGGATATATTATTGCATGCCTGCATTTTGCATTAGCTCGCATATTCATGTTTGCATTCCATTAGCATGTGTCTGTGCTGCAGGCGTGTTTCGTACCCTGATTCTGGTGTCCCGAGCAATATGAGATATTTTCTTCCATGAATGGATCCAGTATTATCATTGCATTGACACTATGTTGGCACGTTGACACCAGAATTAGGGGTGATCTCCTAAACGTACAGACACCCATGGCATTAGCATAATTCATCTTGCATGGTAGAAGCCGGGACTTGTCTTCTAACCCTTGTGTTTGCAGGTTTGACTCGGAATCGAGCAGCTCAGACTAATGGAGCAGGTACAAGTTGAGTTGGGGAAAATCCAAAGCCAGTTGGGGCAGGTCATGAATGACATACAGGCAGTGCGCTTGGATCAGCAAGTACTCAGAGAGGAGAATCAGCAGCTGCAGAATCAGTTGAGCTTTCTCATGGGAGTGGTGAGAAGTATGTTAAAAAAGGAGAGTGGTCAAGCACCCAAGGAGGAGACCAAAGTGCTTCCCCCATTGCCGTCAGTGCCACCTGTGCTGAAGCCAAATGGACCTCATAGATCCTCTACACAGCATGAAGCTCGAGGCCTGTCTCGCCAACAGCCGCGTCAGACATCTCAGAATAACCCTGAAGGTTATAATCAAAAGAAGAAGCTACTTGATAGAGCTGTGGACCCACTACCAGTGAGTTATGCCCAGCTGTTGCCACTGTTGGTTCAGAACCGTGTTCTCAAGCTTCGGACCTCAGATCCGCCAGATGATGTGTCACCAGACGTTGATCTCAGCATGCGTTGTGATTTCCACTCAGGAGCACCGGGGCACCATGTTGAAACATGTAAGGCTCTCCAGAATAAGATTCAGGACCTGATCGACTCGAGGACAATTAGGCTTGTGCCGGGCGGCATGAGAGCATCGGGAAAGTTTATCCCCTACCCTGCAGGAGAGGTGGATGATTCCACTCCTTTGCCCGAAGCTGGGAAAGATCTTGAATACGTCCCGCGACCTTTGGTGACTGAATCGCCTCGCTCGCAGTTCCTACCTGGATCAAGTTCAAGGACGCAAGCGCCTAAACCAGAGATCGTTGCCATGCAGAAACGACGACCTCTTACTCTTGGGCGGACAGAATACCAGCACCAGGATCACAAGAGGCCTCGCAACCACTTAGAACGAAGGAATGCTCCTGTTCATCTAGTGCCTGTGCCGTATAGCCAGATTCTTCCACTGTTGATTCAGAATTCCTTGGTGGAACCGAAAGCTCTCAAGCCCGTGCCAGAGCCTTACCCTCCAGGGTACAATCCTCATGTTCAGTGCGGTTACCATGGTGGATCTCCGGGGCATTCAACTGAAGATTGCAAGGCTTTCCAGGCGAAAGTGCAGCAATTGATCGACCAAGGGTGCATTTCCTTTCCAAGTGGAGTTTTGGTTATACGTGACAACCTCTCAGCTGTCTGAGCTCGCAAATTCAGAGGGTTACTTCCCGAAGCCAGTGGTCCAGACAGGCAGACGTCCTCAACATTGGCAGTCCTCGGACTTTTTACCATTTGCATTTGTAGTTTCTTTTCTGTTAGTTACTACTTGCTGTTAAACATTGTATGTTTCGAATGGTGATGTTAATAAAGTGACTATGCATTTTTTCTGAATTAGTTATGTCATTGTCACTCATTTACTGCATTACACTGACACTTGCATTTTATTTACTCCACTTTATCACTATGATTAGCAATGAGCGGAGGGAGGATGATGAAACTGAATACTCATAGCCAATGATCGTATTGCTTTCAGATAAAACCTTGCCGATGACGTATAAGGCATTGTTTCAAATCCCTAAACACCGGAGAAATAAGGAAGAGAATCCCTTGTTAACCACTTCGAGCCGAGAAGTAGGAGTTTCTTTCGGATTTTTAAGCCCTCATATCGTAACCCGGGGCAGGGTAGTTGTCAGTTAGCTTGATCGAGCGTTCAAGTCTTATAGAGGAGTGTGGTCCTTCGAGGACCAATCACATCATATTCCTCGCCAGAGGTCGTACCTCATCAACCACAATGGTTAAACCTCACCAATCAGGAGTGAGACAGTTACAATCCTTTCGGAGCAATCAAGACATCCAGTGTCACACGACTTGTTCCAAGAAAAAGAAAACGAAATAAGAAAGCCCGCTAAGTAAAAAAAAAAAAAGCTAGAAAGCAAATACTTAGGCAAAAATCAGGGCATCCCGCTGGACTTCAAAAGAAAAAATCGAAAAGAACTCAAAAGGAGTCAGTCCAGGCAAAAATTAGGGAATCAAAAGAATGAAAAAGAAAGGATATAAAAAAAGAAAAATCCTCGAACAAGGACAAAGTCGTGTAGACACCGACACCGAAAACGAAAAGGAGTAACTGTCACTCCGAAGCACCTTGTGAGTTCTTTAACCAGTTAGAGGCGAGCGCTTGACCTAAGTTAACTAGACTTTAGGATCGGAGAACATCACGTAGAAGGGGTGGGTACAAATCATAATTTGAGCCAAATATCCTTTGTTTCACGAACCGTGAACCCGACCACGATACAACCCTTAAAAGACCTAATTGAGGTAGGGTTATTCTGAAAGCGCATTACGATAAGGTTGAGTAACCTGACTCCTTCATGATTTGCTAATCGTATCCTTATTGTATTTTTTCACTGATCACATCAGCACTACGTTTGAACCCTTTGGTTCATTCGTCACTCACTAGCATGACACGTAAATGAGTGACAGTACATTTTTTCGAAATTTGCATGAACGCTGCATTAGAATTACCATTCGTGAATAAACAGTTTTAATTGCAGGTTAGTAGCTGATATGAAGGAACTTCAACAGGGAATAGTCAATCAGGACTGAATCGTCAGAGGTCTGGATCAGAATGGTATGCTGTGAAACCCTGTGAATCTGGGGCATTGACTTCCAGCGAGTTTGGAACCGGTTTTTCTGAGGACAAGTCCCGGAGCATCAGTTGATTTTGGGGCAGGTTATGCAAGAAGCGGTTGGTCGGAAGTGAATCTTCTCGAGACCCAATCAGGAGCAATTATCCGGAATCCTTGCGATTTGGGGGCAGATCCCTCCAGGGTTCAATCAGAGCATGTTGAGTCGCTCATCGCTCGTTCAGGGGGCAAATTACTTCAGAGGTATTGAAGCCGACCATGCTGAGAGTTGATTAGTTGAGGATGAATTCTCCCGTTGTGCAGATGTTGGGGCAAGCCACCTGAGGATTGTCTTGTTGCCAGCTGTTTTCGGCTCAGAATGAATTATTCCCAAAGGTCGGATTAGGGCAAGTTGAATTGCGCTGGGGCAAGTTGTTCAAATGAGTTTGTTCACCCTAGCAAGAATTGAGTATCGGGGAATCGTGTCATTACCCTGCCAAAACCTGACCCTTCTGAAGAAGCCTTGCGGTCATTGGATTGCTATCCTACAGCATAACCTGTTACTTGACTCCATGATTGGTAGCCTGTATTCCCTGTGTTGACGTTGTTGAATTAGGATTGTTTCTCAGCAGAGATGTACGGTTTGAGGTTGTTCCCCCTGTACAGTTTGAGATTGCAGCAGATTGAGATGGCGTTTATCCCTTATTAGATTGGGGTCAAGATTACCCTCAGCAGACCAGGATTGATATCTCCGAAGCTGGGCGAGTCCTCTTTCTCCAGCAGAGTTCAGTAATCTCTCCTCTGCAGAATCTGAACGCAAATAGTGAGCATTGATATGTCTCCCCAGGTAGAGATGATTCTCTTCCCCAAGCAGACGCATCCTAAAGGAACGTCACCTCATCAGCTGAGCCAAGCACCGAAGGATGATGTCGTCTTTCCCCAGCACCGGGTCACAAGTGCAGATTTCGTAGAAATGTTCGGGTGCCGAAGCTCGTGTTCTCCCCAGTAAAGTCGCCGAAGTAGGATTCTCCCCCCAGCACTGGGTCACAAGTGCAAATCTCGTAGGGAAATTGTCCGTATACCGAAGTATGCAGTAACTGATGGTGCCAGACTAAGGTCTCCAGCGGAATTGAGATTCCCCACCAAGAGCCGTATTCTCTCCTGAAGTTGGATGATTCCCTCTTCCCCAGTAGAGTATTGGAACAACTGAGGTTGTATTCCCCTGCAGAGTTGGGCTCTCCCCCGAAGTCAGATGATTCTTTCTTCCCCAGCGAAATTGAAATTCCGCACCAGAGTCGTACTCTCCAGTGAAGTAGAATGATTTCTCTCCCCGGCTGAGTCCGCAAGAAAGCGGAATCCTTGGAAGCAGTTGGGACCATGAATGGATGTTCCCTAGCAGAGCGTAGGGCAGCTAATGCTGTGTTTCCCCAGAGTCGCACTCTCTCCAATGAAGCAGAATGACTTCTCCTTCCTCAGCCGAGTTTGCAGATGCCCTTGATCAGATCATGATTGGTTTTTCCCCAGTGGAGTGTGGAGCAGCTGAAGTTGTTTCCCCACAGAGTTGTTATCCCCAGAAGAGTAGCCATGGCGGTCGCGCAGCTCATTCTCGCAATGGATATCAGCAGGTCCAAGTTCTCGTAGAGCTTCGTCCCCTGCAGAAATCAGCTGAAGTTGCTTTCCCTGCAGCAGTCAACGGAAGATCAATTCCCCAGACGGAGGCCGATTGATACCAGCGTGTCCATGTTCTCCTCAGCAGGATGATTCCTCTACCTGAGTAGTTCTTGTCTCCTTGACAAAAGGGTTTCCTCCCCCCAACAGTTAGTTTGCTGACGGGATCGCATCATATTGCATGAGTGCATAGCATTGTGCATGATTGCATGACATAGTGCATGATTGCATGGCATTTGGCATAAACTCATAGCATTCCCACCGTGTGGGGCATGGCGCAGAAGCATACGCATCATAAGAATGATCTAGGTCATTATCATTCTTGTCTTACCGGTATTCCACCAAAAGACCGGTTGCTCAGGACGATTCCCGATATTCTCTCCAACAAGGTCGCTTTCTTAAGATGATTCTTAAGACCCCGATGTAATCCCCACGGTCGCTCGCTCAAGATGATTTTTGAGATCCCCAACGAAGTTTTCAGTTCGAGATGATTCTCGAATTCCTCAGCAAAGCCGTATGCTTAAGATGATTCTTAAGACCTCAGCGCAGTTTCCCGAATTGGTTGCTTAGGATGATTCCTGAACTCACCAGTAGCGTCCCCAGCAAGGTTTGCCCAGGAAGATTCCAGGGATCCCTAGCAGAATAAAAGTCTCCAGAAAGGTTATCAGTTCAGGATGATTCTTGAAGGTGTCCGACGGAGTTGTTTGTTCAAGATGAGTCTTGAAGTCCTTCGCAACGTGATATGTCTGCTCCAACAGTGATGTCTAATCTGAAGATTGACTCTGTAAACGCCTGAAGGCGATACCAGAATGTTCCTGTGACTTCAGATTTCCTCGTGGATGAATCAACGTGTGGCTGAAGACAAGGTTCCAAAGTTTGTAGATATACCCAAGATGATCCGTGTTGGTCTGAAGACCAAGTCCGTTGTCCTGAGGAGATGATTGATTGTGATTAAGTGGATAGTTTTTCTTCTGACTGAAGTCGAAGATGTTGCTCCAGCTGAAACGGAGTTTTGCCTGAAGGCAAAGTGTTTGAATCCCCGTAGAGTCATGAATGGCTCAGGATACCATTTCTTTGACTGAAGTCACAGATTCCCTAAGCTGAAGCGAAGGTGCCTAAGGGCAAGGTTATCCCCAAGGTCATGAATGACCTAGGATTCATTTTTCGGACTGAAGGCCGAAATATATCCCTGACTAAAGTCACGGGTGCTCTATAGCAGAGGTGGAGTTGCCCAAAGGCAGATCCATGTATCCTTGAAGGCCAAGGACCATTTCTTCAGACTGAAGTCGAAGATACCTCCTGCAGAGTTGCCGACGGGCAAAGTTTACATCCTTGAAGGCCAAGGATGTTTTTCTAGCTGAAGCTGGAATAGCCGACGGGCAGGGTTTCATCTATCTTCAGAAATACTTGAAGATTCTCCAGCGGATCTGGAGTGGCCAGGGGCCAGGGTTTCATCTATCTTCAGAAATACTTGAAGATTCTCCAGCGGATCTGGAGTGGCCAGGGGCCAGGGTTTCATCTATCTTCAGAAATACTTGAAGATTCTCCAGCGGATCTGGAGTGGCCAGGGGCCAGGGTTTCATCTATCTTCAGAAATACTTGAAGATTCTCCAGCAGATCTGGAGTGGCCAGGGGCCAGGGTTTCATCTATCTTCAGAAATACTTGAAGATTTTTTCTAGCTGAAGCTGGAAATGGCCAGGGGCCAGGGTTTCATATATCTTTAATATTGAATTTCTACGGTGGGCAGTGTGCAGCAGTATTCCGATGTTCGTTATGGTTTTGAGGGTGAACCCCAGATCAGAGTGTGCTCGGTTAAGTCTCTCATTCCCAGCGGAGTAGTTTCAAATACGCAAGTGTACTTTTTGTTCCATTTACCAGGGGTGAACCCCAGGTCAGAGTTGTCAGGATTGTTTGGGTGAACCCCCATTCTTCTCTCCTCAACCGAGTTGTTAACTTGATGATTATGTCCGGTGACCCGGCGTGTTTGCTTTTATTTAGCAACGACTTGACAAGATGTCAAGAGAATAGCAGCGTGTTTGTTTGATTCCAAGCTCAGGTTTCGTACCTTTGGATATGTTTGATTCCAAGCTCAGGTTTCGTACCTTTGGACATGTTTGATTCCAAGCTCAGGTTTCGTACCTTTGGATATGTTTGATTCCAAGCTCAGGTTTCGTACCTTTGGATATGTTTGATTCCAAGCTCAGGTTTCGTACCTTTGGATATGTTTGATTCCAAGCTCAGGTTTCGTACCTTTGGATATGTTTGATTCCAAGCTCAGGTTTCGTACCTTTGGATATGTTTGATTCCAAGCTCAGGTTTCGTACCTTTGGATATGTTCGCCTCCAAGCTCAGGTTTCGTACCTTTGGATATGTTCGCCTCCAAGCTCAGGTTTTGTACCTTTGGATATGTTTGCCTCCAATATTAGGATGTGTACCGTTGGAAGTATTTGTTTCCATCCCAAGCTCCGGTTTTGTACCTTTGAGATGTATACTTCGGATTCCCGGACCGGGTTTGTGTTCGACGGCAAGGTTGAATGTTTGTTTGACGGCGAGGTCAGACTCTTTAAATCCCCATCAGAGATGATGTTTGTACGACGGCGATGTCGAGTGTCTCTCAGAGCGATGTTTGTTTCCGACGGCGATGTCAGATTTAGTTCTCCAGCGGCGATGCGGGGTATTTTGACAGATTTAGTTCTCCAGCGGCGATGCGGGGTATTCTGTCAGATGTGTTTCTCCAGCGGCGATGCGGGGTATTCTGTCAGATTTAGTTCCCCAGCGGCGATGCGGGGTATGTGGATTGTCCGACGGCGATGTCAGATGTAGTTCGCCAGCGGCGGTGCGGGGTACTTTGTTCAGAGATGTATTTTCTTCAGCGGCGATGCGGGGTATTTTGTTCATTGTTGTATTTTCTCCAGCGGCGATGTTGGGTGTTGTGGTTGTCTGAAGGCAATGTCAGAAGAATTTAATGTGGATAACTGACGGTGATGTCAGGTTGATATTTCTCCAGTTAGTTGTTGAGCAGCTAGTGTTGCGGTATTCAAAGATTTGTTCCCCGCAGAGTACCGTGTGCTCGCGCAGTTGGCAAATTTTCGGGTTTACCGGTATTCAACCGTCTCGCACCTTGATTGGTTGAGAGCCGGTCGCTTCTCACCCAGTCAGGTTCAAGCCGTTTGAATAGGGGCAGCTGTTGCACCCCAAAATTTGACCAACAATTATTTATTCATTGAGTGTTTGAAAATGGATACCTTCATCAGAAAGTTCAAGAGATCCTCAGAGGAAGTGGATTGAAACCAGGGTTGTGTGCTTCATAGCTTGAGAGTTGTGGGTGCTCCTCAGATGATTCTGAGACTTTGAGAATGAACTTGATGTTTTGAGAAAGCCTATGAGATGTCTTGATAGCCATCATGAAGCCCAGAGAGGTCATTATGCAAGAATTCAGAAGATTCAACCATGAATGGTAGAATTAGGGTTTTGACTGGGTCAACCCTAGGATAACTGAAGATTTGGAGAAGGTTGAGACCTAATCCAAGGGCCATGAGATCATGGAATGATGCATAGAGATGTTATAAGGATGATTCCTAGACCAACTCATCATGATTGAGGAGTTTGAGAAGTTTCAAGTCAGGGTTTCCAAGGATTGTCAGTGAAAAAACCCTAATTTGATCCCTATCTTCCAGGCAGTTTTAGCTCTAGATGTGATTGATATCTCATCTTCCCCATAACATGAATGTTGTAGAGCTTGTTCTCAGCTTTAATTTGAGTGGTGTAAGTCCTTGATAGGAGTGACAAAGCTCAAGTTATGGTTTTGACAAATTACAGGTCAGCTGAGGTGTGTGAATTTGGGTCCTTGAAAGTCACCCAACTTGCAGACAGCTTTTGCCCTAGTAGGATGAGTCCTATGATTTCTTGGTCAACATGAATGTTGAAGGGCATCTTCTTAGCTTTAATTTGAGTGGTAGAAGTCCTTGATAGGATTTGTGGAACTCAACTTATGGTTTGAACAAGGCAGGGGTATTTTGGTCATTTGTCAGTTATAGGTCATTTTAAGCAAAGGCCATATCTCCTATTTCCAAGCCTCAAATGGAAAAACTAAAAACATGAAAGTTGTTCAAAATGGCATTTTAAGCCTAGAAAAGTGGTCATGAGTTATTGAAAAGGCCTAGAGCATGGATTTTTAAAAGTGGTTCAAATGGCTTGTAAATGGCTTATAAGTTGAAAAAGTTGAATTTGAAAATTGGTTTGGAAGATCTATGAATCCAAAATAGGTCATCCAATATATCATTTTGATTGGAAACATCATTTTAAAAACAATGGTTTAGCCACATTTTTGAGTTTAGGCTTAAAAATTGGAGTTGCTTTGTAAATTTGTTACTTGCACTTTAAGGCATCAAAAGGAAAGATGGGAAAATGCTACATAAGGACTTGTAAGGCTTTGTTTTCATTTTACCATATCATTTGAGGAGAAATTAAGTGAGATTGCATGATGTATCATGAGATTGCATGAGATTCACTCAAGATGACAAATTCAAATTCTCATTGCGTGATACATTCTAGAAACTTCATGGAAGGTTCCCCAAAGTTCTAGACACTTCTATTCTCATCTATATAAGCCCTAGAGTGGCTCCATGCATTGGTTGGAGATTCTTAGAGCTTGCATACCACATTTTAATTCTTTCACTCCAAAATGCATTTTCATTCCAAACTCCATTGAAACTTCATCAATCACTACAATTCTGGTTATCATCATCATCTACCATCATCATAGAGCATTTGGCAAGAAAGATTGAGGAGAATTCGTGGCTGGCTCATGTATTCCAAGTGATCACTCCAAGTTGCATGAAGGATTGGCTAGGTTGATTCAAGAAGTGTGAGCACAAATTACTGCAAACAGAAGCATATAGATTCATTGGAGATCATCCAAAGAAAGCACCAAGGCCTGGATTAAAGGAGAAACACCATAGCCATCACCACTTGCAAGGTATGCGTTTTCCTTTGAATCTCATTATTTATGCATAGTTAAGTTATGTGGTTAGGAGAAATGTGATAGAGACCAATATAGGATGAATCATGATGAGTTTGAGAGCATTATATGGGAGTTGACAACATGGCCATTTCTGTTTTGAGTTCAAGAACTCGTGCCCTAATGTACTATAACCTTAGTTTTGTAGTTTAGAATAATCACCATGAAGTGTAGATCATTCTAGGTTAGTTTCAGCCAAGGTCATGATCGTGCATACCAAGTGCAAGCTATGGTGGACAGAACTTCCATCGTGTGTATTTCTTTTTAGGTTGAGTTTTAGAGGAATCTAGGACCGTGGCTGTGTAGAGGGCAATGAGTAGGTTAAGTTTGGTTTTTGTATCGAGGGAAATGGTTGCGAGATGAGAGAGCTATGGAGGATGGAAGATGTGCGCATGAAGGTTGCTTCGTGAAACCCTAGCAGGCTCAAGGTAGGAGACATAATCCTCACCTTTGATTCGTTTTGAAGTTTTGACTCATTCACCTCATCTAACGGCCCAGATTCATTGGAAAAACGGAGGGAAAATTCAAAAAGTGAAACACTGCCGTTTCAATTAGTGAGCGCGTCTGGGCTTGATGGATCCAACTTGCTACGCGCACCCCCCCCCCTTTTTTCAGCCCATTCAGTATAACAACTAGCGTGCATTGCTATTTTCACCCCCCATCCCCTTTATTTCTTTTTTTATTTTCTTTTATTGTTTGTCTTTTAATAAATTCATAAAAAATAAAAAATTGAACATTTTTTAATTCTTATTTTTTTCATGTGTTCATAAATCTGTCTAGAAAAATATAAATAAATAAAATGTCCATTTTATTTTCTTTTCATATTTTTAATAGATTTTTCATTTTAATAGCTTTTAAAATAGGATTAATTTTGTACATGATTTTGTAGAATTTATTTTAGGACCTTCCTTTAGTCTTTTTAATTCATTCTTTTTTGTGTAATTAGATAATGAATCATAGTTCCCCATAGGATTTAATTCTTGATTTTTAGATTAAAATTTGGTTAGTTTAATTAGGTTAGCATTAGGGTATCCTAATTAGGGTTTATGTTATGCATAGGTAAGGAAATTCATTTTCTTTAGATAGTTTTGTCTTGATTTTTGGGTAGAGGCATATGTGGATGTTAAGGGTAGATGTTGTAGATCCTTGTGAATAATTGATAGAATTTTCCCCCTTGTGTTAGTATTTTTAGGTATTTTCTGAAGTTGCCTGATGATTTTGTCTGTTCTATGGTTATCTGTTCATCTCTGGGGTTTATTTTGGGGGATTTGTTGTGGGGCTTGTGTTGTCTTGAAGATCTTGTTGGAGAGCATGATGAAGAGAAGATTGTAGATCAAGACTCAGAGACCCAGAGCTTGGCTTGTTCCCTATCTGTGAGGTTTGAGATCCTGAAGTTTGAAGGAAGTTCATGGTACTTTCCTGAGGAAGGCACTATGAATGACTTTCATTCTTTCTTCTCACCTCTTTCTTAAGTATCCAATGATGTTGGAGCCAACTTGTGAGTTTAATTTCTCCTGAGGAGGAATGTAAACTGATCACCTGTTGTTGAGCCACATGGGATACAACTCCTAAGTGGAAGCCTCCTAGTACTTTCCTGAGGAAGGTCCTATGGGTCTATTCACTTAGTTCCCTTAGTTTATCTAGGATTTCTCAAGTATCCAATGATGTTGGAGCCAACTTGTGAGTTTAATTTCTCCTGAGGAGGAATGTAAACTGATCACCTGTTGTTGAGCCACATGGGATACAACTCCTAAGTGGAAGCCTCCTAGTACTTTCCTGAGGAAGGTCCTATGGGTCTATTCACTTAGTTCCCTTAGTTTATCTAGGATTTCTCAAGTATCCAATGATGTTGGAGCCAACTTGTGAGTTTAATTTCTCCTGAGGAGGAATGTAAACTGATCACAGTTGTTGAGCCACATAGGACACAACTCCTAAGTGGAAGCCTCCTAGTACTTTCCTGAGGAAGGTCCTATGGGTCTATTCACTTAGTTCCACTAGTTCAGATAGGATTTCCTAAGTATCCAGTGATGTTGGAGCCAACTTGTGAGTTTAATTTCTCCTGAGGAGGAATGTAAACTGATCACATGTTGTTGAGCCACATGGGATACAACTCCTAAGTGGAAGCCTCCTAGTACTTTCCTGAGGAAGGTCCTATGGGTCTATTCACTTAGTTCCCTTAGTTTATCTAGGATTTCTTAAGTATCCAATGATGTTGGAGCCAACTTGTGAGTTTAATTTCTCCTGAGGAGGAATGTAAACTGATCACAGTTATTGAGCCATATAGGATACAACTCCTAAGTGGAAGCCTCCTAGTACTTTCCTGAGGAAGGTCCTATGAGTCTATTCACTTAGTTCCACTAGTTCAGATAGGATTTCCTAAATATCCAGTGATGTTGGAGCCTGCTTGTGAGTTTAGTTTCTCCTGAGGAGGAATGTAAACTGATCACAGTGGTTGAGCCACATAGGGTATGACTCCTGAGTATACACCTCCTAGTGCTTTCCTGAGGAAGACACTATGAGTCTGCTTACTTAGCTCCCTTTCTTTGGTAAGCTTGTTCTGAAGCTTGAAGACTGGGATTGTTTTCTTTTGGTTAGGTTTTGCTTTAGGGCTTTGCTTAGATTTGATTCAGATTCTGTGTTAGGGTTAGGATTAGAGAGTAGATTCTTTCTTTCTCAAGCATGTGTTTTGTTTGCCTGTGAAGGTGTGAAATAAACACAAGAAAGGGGGGATTGAATTGGGTTTATGCCTTCTTATAAACCTTTTTGATTTCTTGTCTTCTTCTTAACTTGATGCTTTTATGCGCTTATATTAAATATATTGCGGAAGCATAAATAACAAAGCATACTGAAAGTAAAGAACACAACATATATCCTGGTTCACTTGAGCAACTCTCAAGCTAATCCAGTCCACCCTTCCAAGGTGATTTCGCCTTAATCAAATAAGGACTTAATCCACTATAACCGAACTGATTACAGATGCACAAGCTAACTGCAAGTGACTAACAACTTGACAATGACACGTTCAGGGATCCCTAAGGATATAACGTTCATTGACACCTTAATAGAATCCGATCACTAAAGATCTCCTATTAGGATTTCCACAAATGACTACTGTCACTTGTCATCTCAAGTATACTGATCTTAACAAGATCACTTGAGGAACCACTTAATTCTAAAAAGAATTTGTGTTGCCGGAGATTACATAAGTGCTTCTCAAATAAGCAGATTACTCCTAATTAAGTTCCTAGCAAGTATTGAGCAACAACTCCTTGCTTTCTAATATAAAAACTAATCTAATAATAAATCTCTAAGAGATTATAAGAACAGTAGTTTCCATATTGCTTAAAAGCTTTTCTGTGTGTGAGCACTAAGGCTTCTTTTCATTTAAGCTTTTCTTCTCTTTGCAACAGTAGCAACAGAGCAACAGCTCTAGCCACCAGCCCGTCCAACAATTATGGCAATCAGCAGGTTTTTTTTGCCACCTTTGAATAAACAAATGATTCTGCCTTTATAGTGATTCCAAGAATGACGTTGTAAGGATAGAAAAGTCCTTTCTATTTCCAACGGTCATATTTCAACGGATAGAATAAGCACGTGTTGGATGACATCACTTTCTTGTCCTTTTCTTGCAACGGTAATATTCCATTTAACAGCTTGGACAAATTTGCTTCTGGCTTGGTTCTTCTGATGATGTTACAGATGAGTAGTTCAGAAACTACTTTGGTATAGATAGCATAGTAAACATCAGATTCTGACTTCAGCACTTTGTTCATCAGAGTTGATAGCAACAACTCATCTGATTGAACACGTCTTGTCTGGTGAAGCTTCATAATCTTTCTTCTTCAGAGTCTGGTCTTCAGAGTCTTTTGCACTTGGTCTTCAGAGCCTTCAGCCTTCAGAACTTCAAGTCATCAAAGTCTTCAGCACAAACTTCTTCAGATGATTATATCTTCAGAGTCTTGACCTTCAGAACATGTCTTCAGAGTCTTCAGAGTCTTGACCTTCAGAACATGTCTTCAGAGTCTTCAGAGTTTTGTCCTTCAGAACATGTCTTCAGAGTCTTGACGCACTTGGTCTTCAGAGCCTTCAGCCTTCAGAACTTCAAGTCATCAGATTCTTCAGCACTTCAGTTCTTTAGAGGGCTCACTCTTCAGAGACGCTCGTTAGCTTCCAGATCAGATGCACAACTCAGATCAGAATCCACAGATGCATTGCAACTGCAATATTCAGCATCCTTGATTCTTTATTGAACATGATCAGATGCAGAAACAAACTTGCTTCTTTACTGAGCTTCATTTGCTTTTAGATCAGATGCACTTCTTCAGATTATAAACCACAGGAGCATTGCAACTGCAATATACAGCATCTTTGGTTCCTTACTGATGGTGATCAGATACATAAGCAAACTAGCTTCTCCCAAGCGCTTCATGACGTTACACATAGTAATTCCATATATTACTAGCTGCACACGTTGCTTTTGTTTGTTTGGTCTAATATATTTAATTTAATATGACCTGCACAAAACAAACATTAAACCATAAAATGGTTCTTTCACAAATACTCAATTGTTATCATCAAAACATAGAGATAATCCAGTAGAGACAAATCTTGCTCTTACAATCTCCCCCTTTTTGATGATGACAAAAACATGTATTTTGATAAAACATTTTATACAGGGTAATCACCAAGCATTAACCTATTCAGAGTTCTAAGCAACTGCTCCCCCTGAATGTGTTAACCTTAAACACATTTTTATGCTTGTTCAGAGACATACTCTGATCCCAAGACTTACAAAATATAAATTCGATAAAACACAATCAAATGGAATAGAATAGAAGGAATACTTCCCTACAATATAAGAGAGCATGAGTCTTCATCATCTGGACTAGTTCAATCAGAACTTCCATCTTCAGATCTTTAGAACTTATCTTCTCTAAGTATTGTATCAGGGTCATATAACTTCAGAATCTTCTAAAGCATTTTCTCTTATTCTTCAGAACATCCTTCAGATGAGAAACTCCCCCTGAGTTTCAGACTGGGTAAAAATCAAATATCCTGACTTGTGAACCTTCCTGGGAGAACTCCCCCTGATTACAATATGTCAGATATTTGGATCTTCTGATCTTGATACAGTCTTGATTCTGCTTTTTCAAACTTGCTTTCTTCTCAGATTCTTGATAGATTCTTGATTTCTTGAAGCAGTCTGATACCAAAAGAAACTAGTAGAATGTTTACTTCTGAATCTGATACCAATGTTGATTCTAAGATAGATACCAATACATGATACTCATGATTCTGTGTCTAAATCCAAATCTTGCTTCTATGAAGATTTCTGATTCTTTATGCTCTGATTATCATATTCACAGACAATTTACATCTTCTAAACAGTATGATTCCAGATAACTTTAACTTTCAGATCTTTGAACAGTATTGGGTCCATCTGATTCTGAATCTATGTTCACGAAGTGTATAACTTCTATTATATCATACCAGTTCATTTGAACTCAGATTTCTTTCATTTATCCTGTTTAGAATGCCTAGTGAACTTGTTCAGAGTTCCTTGGAAAACATCAAACAAATAATTAGTAATAAACGCAGTTTATATGTTTTTGCATTCTCTTTCAGGTTATAGAATATATCAAAGTTATATTCTATTTCTCAAAAACATTTTCCATTTCTCCCCAAGTTATATTCTATTCTTCCAGATAATATCAAAATCATCTTTCATTTCGTTATATTCTATTTCTCAAAAACATTTTCCATTTCTCCCCAAGTTATATTCTATTCTTCCAGATAATATCAAAATCATCTTTCATTTCTCCCCCTTTTTGACATCATCAAAAAGTTTGAGTTTTTTTTTTCATTAAAAAAATTTTTAAAAAATCATTTCTCTCTTTTTAATGTCAGAAATTAAAAAGATAAGAGTTAAGAGATAACACCTGAGAACCTAATTCTTACAGGTTGATACCAATTGAATGTAGGTTGATATCTTTTCTCAGATTGCATCTTCTATATCTCCCCCTGCTTCTTGGAGAGTGACAACTCTTCAGAGTTTGTAGAAGCATGCTCTGACGAGGATTGTTGACAGGTGTCTGTTCAGCAGAACTTTCTCTGACAACTTGTTGTACATCCTTCATAGCTTGTTGATCTCCTCTAAACTTACTAATGTCACGTTCTCAACGTACAAAAGTAGTTTCACAAGAAAATCCAACTACAACATTTTCCTTAGTCTTCTTAGCATCTTTAGCTTCTTGTACTAATCTGGAAGTTTCTTTTCTGGAATCTTCCTCTGCTAGATTTAGACAAGAAGGTTGAAAATTATTCTTCCTTTTGGCTTGATCTTGATACCAATAATTCTAGTCCTTAGAGAAACTTGAAATACGTCCAATTTCAGAGTCTAATTACTTCTGAAAAATATCTCAAGAAGTCTCAAGTTCCAGAGTTGAAGTACTTGTTCTGGCCTTTGCTTTGATTCTTGATTCTGCGCCCAGAACCTTCTGTATCTTCACTCAAACATCTTCTGAAGTTTTTCTCAGAGTTATCTGACACTTTGCTTCTGGTTGGATGTCAGAGACATGATACCAATTTAAGATGTAAGATACCAATTGAAGGTGTGAAATAATGAAATTATTTCAGCTCGTTTCTTCAACATCAAAACACTATACTACAGAAGTATCAATGTTTGATTTAACAAACCATCTTCTAATAGAATCTTTTATCCAGAGTTCCAGATAATCCAAATCTTCTGATAGTCTACGACTTCAGATTTGCTCAGATCTTTAGATATCATCTGATATCAATTGAAGGTGATGTGCCATATGATCCTTCAATCTTCTGTACATGAATGTCCTTCATTTGACACTTCATCCAGAGCATCTGATACTTCAATCAGCATCTGATGTATTTTGCTTCTTTAAGGGATAGTGCTAACCAGAGGTACTTTTGCAACTAACTCTGACTTCAGTATCATCAGCATAACAAAAACCTACTAAAAATAGTTATCTGGTTTTCTGCAACACAGAGTCACGTTAGTAGTATCTTTCAGATACCTCAGAAATCTCTTAACAACTGTTAAATGAGATTCTTTAGGATCTGATTGGAATCAAGCACATACACATATACTGAAAAGAATGTCAGGACTAGAAACAGTAAAATACAGAAGAGTACAACTCATACCTTTGTAGAGCTTCTGATCTACCATTTTACTAACCTCTTTCTTTCTCAGAGTGTACGTTAAAAACATGAGAGTCTTAGATGGCTACTCTCTAACAGATTATCCTTCTATCTGCTACATTCTTTATCTGATTCCTCCTTTGGTCTTCATCTTCTGATCATCCATCTTTGGATGCCGATGATCATGCTTCTTTATCTTCAAAATGACTTGTTTCCAGATGAAAGCTATATCTTCTTGCACCAAGAATTTATCCTTTGGACAGACGTGGTTGATCATCATAAATTATCATCAAACCAAGATGAATTTCTTGAACTGATTTGAATGACAATCTTGTTCTTATCAATCAGTATCTGAGGGTGACTTCTTCTTCTAGAATTCTCGTACCAACTGAAGGTGTGAGAACTTCTGAGTACCAATAGAAGGAGTAGGATCTTCTGCTAAATCACCTTAGGTTTCTCCACCTTTGGTTTCTGATTCCAAGCTTGTTATCAAAACTTGAATCTTAGCATCAGTGCTTCATTAGATAATACCTTATACCAATTGAGACAATGTTTCCTTTCTGAATTAGCTTCAGAAATCTTCAAAGCTTCTGCTCTAATCTTCTGAAGAGATTCTCTACACCAAAATTTCTAACCATAACTATTTCTGTTATGTTAGTAAGTTCTTCTGATCATCAACAATCAGCCTTTGCCCAAAAGCACTTAATCAACAGATGTTAGCTCAATTAATAACATCAAACCCAGAAGTGCTTCTTCAGAAGGTTGGAGACTGATAACAGTCTGATACCAACTTTATGATATCAAAAGTAGACTCTTCTGACAGTGAAGTTGCAACCCAACTTATCTTGATCAGCATCTATTAAGTGAACAATTGTGGAAATGATTCCTTGCATTAGATCCTCTGCTTCAGATCTATGCAGCTTAGCTCTAGAGAATGATTCAACCAACCGTTCATCCAGAGGTATGCTTCAGATCAAACCAGATCTTCATTCTTCAGGTGTCCTTATTATCCAGAAGTGAGCTATGTTGCTGACATATCAACCAACTGCTCAGAGTCTTTTATAGAGTTGCTTCTCAACAAACTTTCAGAATCTCCTGTTAGCGTTGCTTCATCAGATTCTTTTGTAATTTTGCCTCTGTAGCTTTTCTTCTGAGTCTATACTGATACCAACTGAAGTGTCTTCAGTATCCTGCCTCAGTTGCTTTGCTTCTGATGCTTTGAACTATCTTCTATAGCTTTGCTTCAGAGTCACCAACAATTGAAGGAGAGATGTCTTGATTGACAGAGCCTCTACAAAATCAGTGTTACAGAACCTTCTGTACAGCTACTGATCTGACTTCACTAGCCTCTTCTAGAATGCTAGTTTTAGCTACTGCCTGCATACACTCAGCAAACTCCTTTCCAAGTGAAGTATATGGTTCTAAATAGAAGTATCATCAATGTAAATAAATCTGACAGATTTAAAATATCTTTCTTAATAGTCTTTAAGAAGAAGAGTAGTAACAACTTTACTTTTGACAAAATAATTTTCAAAAAGAAACCTGGGAAGTTGATGAACATATACTTCTTCTTCAATAAAACCATTTAAAAGTATTTTTAATATTCATCTGATTTATATTGATGTTATACTGATCAACGAACGAGATGAAAAGAATATGAATTCTAACCTTGTCACAAAAGCATATGTCTTCTGTATAGTCAAGAATTTCTTGCTGACAATCTTTGAGAAGAAAGAATCTTGTTCTTGTGGAATCATCCTTCTTTCCAATGAATGTCTCTTCTGGAAAAGAAGATTTGATTCTGGGGGAAACTTCTCAGAGCTGATTCTTCAAAAACAGCTAATTGAATAGCATCTGGAGTAGCTCCTGATTCTTCAGCTGGAACACATTCTGCTTCTGATTCTCTAACATCTTGTGAGACAAACCAGTAACAGCAACTAAAGTAGAATATTCTGAATAACTCTTCTTGAACAGATCTCAATTCCTTTGTTAGCATTCTGCAGCATCTTCATCAACATAACAATATCCATTTGATTCTTGAGAGACATCCTCAGAGCACAGATAATCTGATCTTCATGTGTAGAGAGCATCTAGCTTCCATCAGGCTTCATCTTCTGAATTTTTCTGCTTGAAACAAATACAGATCCAATCTAGATACAGTTATCATCAAACTTAGATGCATCAAAAGACACAGTCTGACTGACAATTTTGCTCTTACAATGCTGAGCTAACATGTAAGGAGTTAGATTATCAGAGTTGACATAACATCTGCTCTTGAAAAAGAATGTTTACTGACTTATTCAAATTGAATAACCTCAGAAACTTAAATCCTTTTTACATTTGACAGAATGACTACTGTCATTGTATCTTTCCTCATATCTTTATTTCTCAAAACATTCATTATGAATTTCTGAAAAATAATGTCTGATAGCATCTGACCAATTTCAGTTTGTTCAACATCTCGAGTTAATAGAACTTAATTGTCCATGCTACTTTTAATGAGATCTTCTGAATTCATCATATCATCATAATCCAGATGAGTTAGAAACACTGCCTTTCTAGAAACTTCTGCAGAATTCTTTGAAGCTCTTCAAGGAGAGCAACTTTCAAATGTTTTGGATCTGAAGAATCATTTCTTCCAGATTTGAATATTTTTCTAAACTTACCCTTTTCTGCAGACTTCATTCTGGCGTTCTGATGAATAGGATTCATTAGCCAACAATATATCTTTTCTAACTTAAGATAAATCCCAATGAGTTGTCATGAGAAAGTCAAGTGTGGACTAATCCGTTTCTTGAAAACATCTCATACTCGCCAGAATTAATCTTTAGAGATCAAGAATTATTGCTTGCATAAGATTTATCTTTGAGCAAATATGTTGTAAATCCAAACGTATTTTCAGATCAGCATTCAACAGATATATCTTCTTATCTGATGAATCTATCCTGTCAACTGATTCTTCATTCTTCTTTTAGAATCTTCTGGAGGAGATTTGCTGTTGAAGGCTTCAACACTTCAAATTTCAAACTTCATAGAATCAGTGACTTGCTAAAGGTAGCTCAATAGATTACAATTTTAGTACTCATTATCCTCAAAAACTGATATGAGACTGAAATTGTAAGAACGGTGAAATATCCCCAAAAGTATTTCTTCACACAGCCTATGGATCTTTATCTGACACTGTTAGGTGTTTGATATCCATCAATAACAGAACCGGAGCTCTGATACCAATTGAAGGTGTGAAATAAACACAAGAAAGGGGGGATTGAATTGGGTTTATGCCTTCTTATAAACCTTTTTGATTTCTTGTCTTCTTCTTAACTTGATGCTTTTATGCGCTTATATTAAATATATTGCGGAAGCATAAATAACAAAGCATACTGAAAGTAAAGAACACAACATATATCCTGGTTCACTTGAGCAACTCTCAAGCTAATCCAGTCCACCCTTCCAAGGTGATTTCGCCTTAATCAAATAAGGACTTAATCCACTATAACCGAACTGATTACAGATGCACAAGCTAACTGCAAGTGACTAACAACTTGACAATGACACGTTCAGGGATCCCTAAGGATATAACGTTCATTGACACCTTAATAGAATCCGATCACTAAAGATCTCCTATTAGGATTTCCACAAATGACTACTTTCACTTGTCATCTCAAGTATACTGATCTTAACAAGATCACTTGAGGAACCACTTAATTCTAAAAAGAATTTGTGTTGCCGGAGATTACATAAGTGCTTCTCAAATAAGCAGATTACTCCTAATTAAGTTCCTAGCAAGTATTGAGCAACAACTCCTTGCTTTCTAATATAAAAACTAATCTAATAATAAATCTCTAAGAGATTATAAGAACAGTAGTTTCCATATTGCTTAAAAGCTTTTATGTGTGTGAGCACTAAGGCTTCTTTTCATTTAAGCTTTTCTTCTCTTTGCAACAGTAGCAACAGAGCAACAGCTCTAGCCACCAGCCCGTCCAACAATTATGGCAATCAGCAGGTTTTTTTTTGCCACCTTTGAATAAACAAATGATTCTGCCTTTATAGTGATTCCAAGAATGACGTTGTAAGGATAGAAAAGTCCTTTCTATTTCCAACGGTCATATTTCAACGGATAGAATAAGCACGTGTTGGATGACATCACTTTCTTGTCCTTTTCTTGCAACGGTAATATTCCATTTAACAGCTTGGACAAATTTGCTTCTGGCTTGGTTCTTCTGATGATGTTACAGATGAGTAGTTCAGAAACTACTTTGGTATAGATAGCATAGTAAACATCAGATTCTGACTTCAGCACTTTGTTCATCAGAGTTGATAGCAACAGCTCATCTGATTGAACACGTCTTGTCTGGTGAAGCTTCATAATCTTTCTTCTTCAGAGTCTGGTCTTCAGAGTCTTTTGCACTTGGTCTTCAGAGCCTTCAGCCTTCAGAACTTCAAGTCATCAAAGTCTTCAGCACAAACTTCTTCAGATGATTATATCTTCAGAGTCTTGACCTTCAGAACATGTCTTCAGAGTCTTCAGAGTCTTGACCTTCAGAACATGTCTTCAGAGTCTTCAGAGTTTTGTCCTTCAGAACATGTCTTCAGAGTCTTGACGCACTTGGTCTTCAGAGCCTTCAGCCTTCAGAACTTCAAGTCATCAGATTCTTCAGCACTTCAGTTCTTTAGAGGGCTCACTCTTCAGAGACGCTCGTTAGCTTCCAGATCAGATGCACAACTCAGATCAGAATCCACAGATGCATTGCAACTGCAATATTCAGCATCCTTGATTCTTTATTGAACATGATCAGATGCAGAAACAAACTTGCTTCTTTACTGAGCTTCATTTGCTTTTAGATCAGATGCACTTCTTCAGATTATAAACCACAGGAGCATTGCAACTGCAATATACAGCATCCTTGGTTCCTTACTGATGGTGATCAGATACATAAGCAAACTAGCTTCTCCCAAGCGCTTTATGACGTTACACATAGTAATTCCATATATTACTAGCTGCACACGTTGCTTTTGTTTGTTTGGTCTAATATATTTAATTTAATATGACCTGCACAAAACAAACATTAAACCATAAAATGGTTCTTTCACAAATACTCAATTGTTATCATCAAAACATAGAGATAATCCAGTAGAGACAAATCTTGCTCTTACAGCCTGATGGCACTTCATCCCTTTTATCTGTTCATTGCTTGATAGCATGTTGTTACCTTTTTAGTATGATTACTGTTATTTCATGACTGGCTTGAGGTCGAGACGAGCTTGTGGAGGCTGAAGCCCCACACACATTTCCTCCCTCACTTGCATTGCATGCATTTTACTGTTAAAGCTGATGCTTTTGTCTGTTTCGGTGTATCATTGACATGATCCCTTAGGACTCTCATTTCCTCTGATGAGGATTTGATGATAGACTTTTAGGTTGAAACCTATGCATGACAACATCTAGGAGTTCCCTGTTCAAACCTCGACCATAGGATGAATCCATGGCATGACAACAGTAGGACTTGATAGTCTCCCTCCTAGTTGGGCCTGTTCCCTTCTCATCTCAAAGCAGTTTAAGATACAGTAATCATGAATGATTTCCTTCGTACGTTACGAGCCTTAAGCTATCTGAGGGGGGGATGTTTAGTATGGTACCCTTTGGGTGACATGCGACGCATTCACTCTCAGGTCATAGTCTCTAGTGCGGTTGAAATCGCAAACATAATAAAAAACGCTTCTTTTAGGAGATAACCCGTAGTTTCCCGAACTACGTGAGCTCTGATCTCTCATGCCTGTTGAGAGTACGTAGGCACAAGATGGCGATGTCTTGGCGAGCTACCTTCACCCGTAGTTAGCCGAACTACGTTGACTCTGATTTCTCATTCTCTGATGAGAATACGTAGGCATAAAGTGCGACGCTTTGCCGAGTCATTTTTCTTTTCTTTTTCAGCCAGCCTTGATAGGTAGATAGAATAAAACCAACCCGTCCAAGTAAACAAACAAGCGAGGATCCCGTCGAGTACGACGGACGTGAGGGGTGCTAATACCTTCCCCTTGCGTAACCGACTCCCGAACCCAGACAATGGTTGCGATGACCTTGTCTTACCCTTTTTCGTCAGGTTTTTCCGATCGTTTCCTTTCCCGCTCTGAGGGATAAATAACGAAAGGTGGCGACTCTTCTGTTTTGCCGGCACCTTATTTTCGCGCAAGCGACAGGGCACCCCATGGAAGAAGAACCAGATCCAGACTGTTTGAGAAGATTTTACTTGGAGGAAAGGAAGAATCCCGCTTATAGGGCTCGAATTGCGTATGCTTGGCGTTATTTCCACACAAGGGGAGTAACTTCCCTAGGCCCTCACGACACTACTGTTTCAGAATCTTACCTATCATGGGTAAGAGAAGCAGCAATGAAGATGTTCTATACTCGCTTTGAGCCTGACTCGCCCAAGCCTACTCTCGTAGAAGAGTTAAAAGCTGCTTTGGCAAAAGCTGAGAAAGAAGGGAAAACGTGGAGAGATAAGTATTTCAAGGCTATGCAAGAGAAAGAATAACTTTAAGAAGTGGTGTATCAAAGTGGAAGAAAGAATCAACCAGGAGGTGAAGGGTCATCCAGTCAAAGGATCTAGAATCTGTTGTTGTTGTTTTTCGTATTTTGTAGAAGCTTGTATTTCCATTTCCCGTTTGATGTTGTAAACTCTCCAGATGTTATCAATGAAGATTTGTCTGTTTTTCCTATTTATTGTTATAATATTTGCAAATAAAGCTTTTATTCCCTTGAATGTTTAAAATCTGCATTTTGCATTTCATAAGCATTGCATATGCATGTTCCTGAGTCGAGTCTCATCCCTTTGTCTTGTCAACAGAATCACACTGAGACCTCACCATCAGTAGAACACACGAGCCCAAGCTCGCTTAAGGATGGAAGAACAGAACTTAGATGTAAACAGAATCGACAATGAACTCGGAGAGCTCCGAGGAGGCATGGGACAGATCAGGGAAGCCTTACAAGTCATCCGTGCAATGTTGGACACTCAAGCCACTGTTGTCTCTGAAATCACTGCAGAACCAATCCCGACAGCTGTAACCATTGCAAATGTACCGCCTTATGGTTTGTCTCCAGGCTTTGTGCCTCCACTAAGAGTCACTCAACAGACAATTCCCTTGGGAGGAGAGATTCCACAAGTTATTCCCACCTACACTCCAGCCACAGTTCAGGTTCAAGTGCGCCCCATCTTTCATAATCCACCACCAGTATACGAAGGATCCGAAGGGTATGAGGAGGAGAATGAATCACATGAGAAGTTAAAGGAAAGTGTTGAAACTATAGGGAGAAAGATCTGAGCGATGGAAGGAAACGATACCTTTGGCACTGACGCTAGAGAAATGTGTTTGGTATTTGGACTAGTAATACCTCCAAAGTTCAAAATCCCAAATTTCGATCAGTACTCAGGAGCTACTTGTCCACGAACTCACTTAATCATGTACTATAGAAGAATGGCAGCACACGTCGAAGACGACAAGTTAATGATCCATTGCTTCCAAGACAGTCTGAAAGGAGCTCCAGCAAAATGGTATCTAAGTCTAGATCAGTCAAGAATCCACAGTTTTCAAGATTTGGCTGATGCATTCATGAAACATTACAAATATAATATGGATATGGTGCCTGACCGAAGGCAGTTGTTGAGCATGTCCCAGAAAAGCACAGAATCATTCAAAGAATACGCTCAGCGGTGGAGAGAAACAGCATCCCAGGTAGAACCACCTCTAAGCGAGAAAGAACTGACAGACTGGTTTTTTGACACAGTGAGACCAAAATTCTATGAGAAAATGATCAGCAGCGTGTCTGCAAGTTTTTTAGACATTGTGGCCGTGGGAGTGAGGGGAGAATTGGGAATGAAAAGTGGAAAGGTAGCCAGCAGCTCCAGCAGTTCTAACAACAGCAGTATTAAGAAAGTCAGCAATGGGTTTCACAAAAAGAAAGAAGGTGAAACAAATGTCGTAATGGGAAGAAGAAATCGTACCGTGAGACCTCCATATCAGCAATATCAGCTGCCTCAACAAAGTTTCATCCAGCCAATCCAACCTAACTATGTTCAACAGTTTCATCAACAAAGACCCATGTACCCGGTACAGTATGCCCCTCAGCAATATGTGGCAGCTGTGATCCAAACATTCAACCATTCTATTTCAAATTATCAACCAGGGCGACCAGCGCCCATGTATCAGCAAAACTAGCAAGGGCATCAACGAGCGCCCAAACACTCCGCCCTTTCAACAAAATCAGCAGCAGAGGGTACCACAGCCCAGACAACAATATCAGAACCGGAGGCCGACCATAAAACCTCCACTCCCACAAATACCAATGACGTATACTGAGTTATATCCATCTTTGGTCCATCAGGGTTTGATCACGACAAGACCGCTTAATCCAGATACCACATCTCCACATTATAACCCAAATGCCCATTGTGCTTTCCATGAAGGTGCTGCCGGCCACGACTTAGAAGGATGCTTTGCCTTAAAACATCTGGTAAGAGAGTTGATGGAGAAGAAAATCCTGTCCTTTGATGATGTACCACCTAACGTCAAAAGTAACCCACTGCCAAACCATGGAGGGGTCAATGCCATTGAAAAGTCAGATGAAGAGATAATTAATGATGTGTCAAAAATCAGAACACCATTGAAGACATTGCATGATAAGCTGACAGAAGCAGGGTTGTTGGGAAGTGTTCATAACAAATGTGAAAAATGTACTGTTAGTTCCAGTGGATGTAATGTGATGCAGGAAGATATACAAAGATTGATAAATGAAGGGATGTTACAAGTATGTGGTAAAGTAAGGAAAGAAGAGGTTTCTGTAATAGAGCCAGTTTTCGACCTGTCCAGGAAAAGAGAGAGAGTTCCAGTGTTTAACAGGGGTGCAAGGCCAATTTTCAACAGAGCTGCGATTGGTCAACCGCGACCAATCGTAGTTCAAAAACCAAGACCGTTCCATTATGACAATACAAAAGTTGTTCCATGGAAGTACGATGTGGCCGTGGTAGACAAAGAAACGAGAAAGGTTGTTCAGACAGATAATCAGAAAGATGTGACCAACATTGCCGGAACTAGCAAGATGACCCGCAGCGGTCGGATCTATCAGCCGAAAGAATCAGTAGCTATTCCAAAAGAAGTTATTCCTGCTGTGGTAATCAAAGAAAAAGAAGCCCCGAGCGCAGAAGAAGAAAATGATGAATTTTTTAGGATTATCCGAAGAAGCGATTACAAGGTGGTAGATCAGCTTCATCAGACGCCATCAAGAATATCAATCTTGTCACTCTTGATAAATTCTCCAGCTCACAGGGAAGCATTACAGAAAGTATTGAGACAAGCACACGTAACCAAGGATATTTCACTCGGGAAGTTTGATTCAGTAGTGGCTAACATCACGGCGTGCAATACTTTAAGTTTCAGCGATGCTGAGTTACCGAAGGAAAAACGTGATCACAATCGTGCACTACACATATCCATCAAATTCCAGGAAGATACTTTGGCACGAGTACTGGTCGATACAGGATCCTCGTTAAACGTGTTACCCGCAAGATCACTGTCCAGATTAGCCTATGTCGGGGCAGAGATGAAACCAACCTCATTAATTGTAAAAGCTTTTGATGGTTCGAGGATAATGGTCATCGGAGAAGTAGAATTACCAATTTTGGTGGGACCCCATGAATTTAACATTGTATTTCAGGTGATGGACATAAATCCAGCTTATAGCTGCCTACTGGGACGTCCCTGGATCCATGAAGCAGGGGCGGTAACTTCTACCCTGCACCAAAGAATGAAGTTTGTGGTAAATGATAAGCTAGTAATTGTTCATGGTGAGGAGGAATTAATGGTCAGTAATCTTTCGTCGTTCCGGTACATTGAAGCAGAAGAGGACGCGCTAGAGACATCATTCCAAGCACTAGAAATAGCAAACGCAGTGATGATAGAGGAGACGGTGGCAAAAAGTGGTCCAACTTTCGCATCTGCTCAAGGCGCCAAAGCTACGCTGAAAGAAGGTACTCCCGCAGGATGGGGAGAAGTCATTGAGGTAAAACCGAAGATGAATCGCCAAGGGTTGGGTTACAAACCAACTCAAGGTGAAGAACCGATGCATGACAACAGCCAGCCAAAGGCTATTCAAGAAATATTTATCAGTGGCGGTTTTCAAATCAACGCCGTGGAAGGAAATCTTGAAAGTGAAGACATAGGACAACTAGTGTATCATGACGAAGTTACTCTGAACAACTGGAAGGCCGTTGAAGTTCCTGTAGTCTTGCCCGAGTTAAAGTAATTTGTTTATTTTCTTTCTTTGTTGTTGTTGTTGTTTTAAAATCTCCATAGTCGTGCCCAAGGCTATAGGAATGTTTTGTAAGGGCCCCATGCTTTCAAAGAAATATCAATGAGAATGGACTGTTTTGTTAAAATTCCTCGTGTTGTTTCTTTACCATCTTTTTGCTTTTACTTTGAAAGAAAATGGCAATACAAAAAACCAAAACAAAAACAATTTTCTCTTTCTCTGTATGTGTTGCATTTGTTGTTGTGTGTTTTGATAAAGTAAACCCTTCAAACATGCAGTGATGACCATAACCCCATTAAATCCTGTAACCTCGCATTCCCTCCAGACGTAGATTCCCCAATATACCAAGCCAAAGACGAGGATGAAAATTTTGAAATCCCTAAGGAACTGGTAAGATGGGCACAGTCTGAGTACACCGAGCTCCAGCCGCACAAGGAACATTTGGAAGTCATTAATCTTGGCACAGAAGGAGACAGAAAAGAAGTCAAAATTGGGGCAGCCTTGGGGGCAGAAGTAAAATAGCAGTTAAAGGAACTCTTAAGAGAATACGTAGATGTGTTTGCTTGGTCTTATCAGGATATGCCGGGTTTGGATACAGACATAGTGGTTCACAAGTTACCACTCCGACCTGAATGCCCGCCGGTTAAACAGAAACTCAGAAGAACCAGACCCGACATGGCTCTCAAAATCAGAGATGAGGTAAAAAAGCAGATTGATGCAGGCTTCCTTGCAGTGTCCAGGTATCCAGAATGGGTAGCCAACATTGTTCCTGTACCAAATAAAGATGGAAAGGTAAGGATGTGTGTGGATTATCGAGATTTAAACAAAGCCAGTCCAAAAGACGACTTCCCTTTACCACATATTGATACTTTGGTAGATAATACAGCTCGGTTTGTAGTGTTTTCCTTTATGGACGGTTTCTCTGGGTACAATCAAATCAAAATGGATCCTAACGACATGGAAAAAACAACCTTCATCACTCCATGGGGCACCTATTGTTATAAGGTTATGCCATTCGGTCTAAAGAATGCAGGCGCAACTTATCAAAGAGCTATGGTGGCTTTGTTCCACGACATGATGCACAAAGAAATAGAAGTATATGTGGATGACATGATCGCCAAGTCTCAAAACAAAGAAGACCATCTAGAACATTTGTTGAAGTTATTCAAAAGACTCCGGAAATATCAGTTGAGATTGAATCCCGCAAAGTGCACTTTCGGAGTCAGATCAGAAAAATTACTCAGTTTTATTGTCAGCCACAAGGGGATTGAAGTGGATCCAGACAAAGTCCGTGCCATTCAAGACATGCCAGCTCCGTAGACCGAAAATCAGGTTAGAAGTTTTCTTGGAAGGTTGAATTACATATCCAGGTTCATTTCCAATATGACCCCTACCTGTGAACCGATCTTCAAGTTGTTACGAAAGGATCAAACAGTTGTATGGAATTCTGATTGTCAAACAGCGTTCGATAAAATAAAAGGTTATCTCCAAGAACCTCCAATTTTGATACCACCTGTTCCGGGAAAGCCTCTCTTTATGTATTTGACAGTACTTGAAAATTCAATGGGTTGCGTTTTGGGCCAGCAAGACGAATCCGGACGGAAAGAACATGCCATTTATTATCTGAGCAAGAAATTTACTGATTGTGAAAGCAGATACTCACTCCTAGAAAAGACTTGTTGTGCTTTAGCATGGGCCGCTAAGCGTTTGAGGCAGTATATGATTTGTCACACCACTTTATTGATCTTGAAAATGGATCCAATAAAGTACATCTTTGAGAAACCTGCACAAACCGGAAGACTCGCCCGGTGGCATATGCTACTATCAGAATATGATATTCAATATGTGGCTCAGAAATCTATCAAAGGCAGTGTGTTATCAGAATATCTCGCAGATCAACCTGTCGAAGACTATGAACCTCTGAAGTTTGATTTTCCGGATGAAGATATCATGTTAGTGAAAGATTGTGAAGAAACAAGTTCTGACAAAGGTCAACAGACAGATGTTTGGTGGAAGATGATGTTCGAAGGTTCCTCCAATTATAGCGGACATGGCGTAGGTGCAGTCTTAATGAATCCTGAAGGTGGTTACACTTCGTTTACAGCCAGACTAGACTTTGATTGTACAAACAACATTGCTGAATACGAAGCATGTATCCTTGGTCTCAAAGCAGCCATTGATCTCCAAATCAAAAATCTCGAAGTCAGTGGAGACTCAGCTTTGGTTATCTACCAAGTCACAGGTGAATGGGAGACAAGACATGAAAACCTGATCCCTTACAGAGCTTATATCATTGAAACAATCAAGTATTTTGATGAAATCACCTTTAAACATGTTCCAAGAGTAGAGAATCACATCGCCGACGCCTTAGCCATGCTGGCCTCGATGTGGAAAACTAGAGATGTCAATGATGGCACACTTATCAAAATTGAACGCAAGACAGAGCCTGCTTACTGTCAAATGATCGAAGAAGAAACCGATGGCAAACCCTGGTATCATGATATAAAGAATTATCTGTTGAAACAAGAATATCCCACAGATGCTACAACACTTGACAAGAAAACACTGAGACGATTAGCATCCAAATTCTTCCTCAGTAATGGTGTACTTTACAAAAGAAATCATGATATGGTCTTACTCAGATGTGTTGACAAAAGAGAAGCGGACTTGTTAATGAAAGATGTTCATGAAGGAATGTTTGGTACTCACGCCAACGGATACGCCATGTTCAAAAAGATCTTGAGAGCTGGTTATTATTGGTTAACTTTAGAAACCGACTGCATTCAGTACGCCAGAAAATGTCACAAATGTCAGATCTACGCGGACAAAATGCATGTGCCTCCAACACTGTTGAATGTACTGTCGTCACCATGGCCTTTCTCTATGTGGGGGATTGACATGATTGGGGAAATTGAGCCAAGAGCTTCAAATGGACACCGTTTCATTCTGGTTGCCATCGACTATTTCACAAAATGGGTCGAAGCTGCATCCTACACCAATGTTACACGTCAAGTGGTGGCTCGTTTCATTAAAAAGGAGATCATCTGTCGCTACGGGATCCCAAGCAGAATTATAACAGACAACGGCACCAATCTGAACAACAAAGTTATGAAAGAATTATGTGATGACTTTAAAATCGAACACCACAACTCTTCCCCTTACCATCCAAAGATGAATGGAGCTGTGGAAGCTGCAAATAAAAACGTCAAGAAGATCTTGTAGAAAATGGTTAAAACCTACAAAGATTGGCATGAAATGCTACCATTTGCCCTGCACGGATACAGAACCTCCGTCCGCACTTCCACATGGGCAACTCCCTTTTCTCTGGTATATGGAATGGACGTAGTTCTTCCCATCGAGGTCGAGATACCATCCCTCAGAGTCATCATGGAAACCAAGTTAGAAGAGGCAGAATGGATTAAAGAAAGATTTGATCATCCGAATCTCATCGATGAAAAGCGCATGTCTGCGATGTGTCACGGCCAGTTGTATCAAAAAAGAATCAAGAGGGCGTTCGATAAAAAGGTCCGTATCAGAGAGTTCCGCGAAGGAGAACTTGTGCTCAAGAAGATCTTACCAGTTCACAAAGACGCAAGAGGGAAGTGGATGCCTAATTACGATGGCCCCTTTATTGTGAAGACAGTATTCTCCGGAGGTTCACTGATCCTTACTACCATGGACGGAGAACAACTCACACACCCGATAAACTTTGACGCAGTTCGGAAATATTACGCCTAAAAAGTACCCGATAAACCGGAAAATCCAAAAGAACGGTTTATGCAAAAGTTAGGGTAAAGAAAAAAGAGAAGAAAAGAAAAAAGAGAAAAGAAATAAAAAAGCTCGCTAAGTTGAAAACCCGAAAGGGCTGCTTAGGCAAAAATGAGCGTCCCGGTGGATTGAAAACCCGAAAGGGCGATCCAGGCAAAAATTAGGGACAAAGGCGTTTCGCTGCATCAGACGAAGTCATCAACACTGCAGACTCAACAAAGATTCATCTCAACAACTCTCGTCAGAAGCAAGGATCTTGGAGAATTCTAGTCTTTAGGGATAGTTAGGTCACAGGATTCAATGTAACCTTATCCACTTTTGCCATTTTACTTGTAAAAATTTCCATGGAATATTGTCATTGGCAAGATTTCATCCTTTAAATAAAATCAGCCTTTTGAGCCTTTCTTTCTTGTGCAAATTATTAGTTCATTATTTTCTTTGTTATGCAAAATACCGTTCGTTAGTCAATGATTGTTTTTGAAAGCATTAAAGTCCAAATTTTTGAAAAATAACTTGGAAATATTTTACAAAATGTTTTAACTTGTGGAAAGACTCGAGGAAAATCATACTTCCCCGAAACTTCAGGGTAGCAGGAGTCTTGATGCACAGTCATAATTTACATTCCCCAATGAAATGATAGCAACTTGAGCGACGAAGAGTCTTTTGGCCATGTATGGTTACCAAGATTGAAGATTATCCCTCAGGATTTCTTGGGATAATATGAAGGTTCTTTCCCCAGCAAAGTATTTCTGAACATCTGTTTGAATTCACCTCAGCACAATCTACCTACAAGCTCTATTCCCTAGTAGATCTTCGGGTTTATTTCCCAAGTCTACGTACACCCTTCATCATGGGATCAGTGTGATTCGGTTGTTCCCCGAGTCGGTGACATCTATCAATCCCCGTGAAGTCTAAGTTATTACTTGCTTCATTTCCAAGTATAAGTCCAATCGTAACTGGCATTTTGACCAACTGTCATTGGCATTCATTTGGTCGTCACCGTCTATTTCCTTTTAAGCCCAGTCGTCACTGGCATTGTCTAAATCCAATTGTCATTGGTGTCTCGTTAGTTGTCACTAACAAATCCACGTATAAGTCCAGTCGTCACTGGCACTGTTTAAAAGACCAATTGTCATTGGCGCCTCTTGGTTTGGTCGTTACCAACCTTTCCCCGTGAAATCCAGTCGTCACTGGTACTGTTCCAATTGTTATCTTGTTAGTTGTTACTAACTCTCCCTATGAAGTCCAGTCGTCACTAACACTGCCTAAATCCAATCGTCATTGGTATCTTGTTGGTTGCAACCAATTTTCCCTTTGAAACCCAGTCGTAACTGGCATCATCATCGAGAGTCCAATCGTTATTGGAATCTGTTTCGTTTTGGTCGTTACCAACACCTCAGCTAAAGCTAAAGTAATCACTAGCTTTCTCTTAACCAATTGTCATTGGTATTCTCCAGCATGGTCGTCACTATCTTCTTTTTTAAAGACCAGTCGTAACTGGCGTTGTTTAAAACCAATCGTCATTGGTACCCTGATTTGGTCGTCACGAATCACTTTTAGAAAACCAGTCGTCACTGGCATTACTTGGAATTCTGGTCGTTACCAATTTCCCCAAGACGTTTCTTGATTACCAGCACTGTGTGAACTGGTTGTAGAAGCTGAGGATATATCCCCAGTGATCCATGTTCCCAGTCAGGTCTCGGAGATCTAGTCGTCACTAGTATCCCCCATGTGTGTTTAGTCTTGTTTCTAGTCCATTCCTGAAGATCCCGTTTGAACTCTTCGCTATAGGAAGTTCCTCATCTGATCATCCCCAGTGAGGTTGTATCCAGTCTTTCGCTTCCCCGGTGAAGCCTGCTTCTCTTTTCCCGATGGAATTAATTTTCCATTTCCCTAGTAAAAGTATATCCTTTTCCCCAGTAGAAGTCTATTCTTCTCCCCGGTGAAGTACTTCTTTTCCAAAAAGATTGTCATCTTTATTGGATTTGCCTATTCCCCATGTGAAGTTTTCCTTCTTATATCATCAGTCATGTCTGAACTGTTAACTTAGTTTTCCCCCGTACGAGTCCCCAGTGTCGAGTCCTCGCATTTGTCACTGGTCGTTTAACGTTCTTTTTATTCCTATCTTTGTGTCTGTGTTGTTTTGCATTCAAGCATCATAAAGCATCATGTAATATTCATGGCATATCATAACTTGTCCTTTAGCATGACATCGGACCTAAGGGACAAAATTTTTGGTTATCTATATTTAAATACCCTTCACTACGATTGAACGAAGATTGTCATCTCTCGTCCCCCATCTAGTGAAGATATTTAAATAGGGGCAACTGTTGTACCCCAATTTTTGACCCCTTAGATTCTCATTATCAGTGCAAGTTCATTATTGTCAAGTTACAGATGAATCAGGGTTCTCGCACCGACAAATTCAAAACAACCAAGGAATGATCAACCAATGATTTGGGCCAATTCAATCATGGAATGAAATCAAAGATAATATCAAAGTCAAATGAGAAGTCAATTTGAAGAAATCATTTCAGAATCAAGAACCGTGCAGTCAGGAGGCCCCGATTAGGGTTTTTAACTAGTGAAAAGTCAACTGTGGTTTGACTTTGATGTTGGAAGATGTTTTAATGGTGGGATTGAGGTCCATGAAGTTAATATAGCTTATTAAAGACCATTCAAGAGGTATCAAAGTCTTAGGATATCCAGAATGTCAACAGGCGACTCAATCGGCACCGATCGATCGTACGGTTGACCGAAAAGTCAACTCCTCAAATTTTGAGAATTGGAATCCAAGTTGTGAATCAAAGTTGTTCCTTATGTCATAATGGACTTGCATATCAATTTTCATGATTATTGGATCAAGGATGAGAGAGTAATCGAGAAATCGGGAAATTAGGGTGTTGAAAAGGGCTAAACCATAACTCCTTAACCACACATCCAATTGAGTTGGTTCAAAGCTCATTTGGAAGCTCTTGACAAGTCCTACAAAAGTCCCATACTAGTCCACAACCATAAAATGCATACTTTTTGAGATAGAAGCAAAAATATTCCTAGAAGGGAAAATAACTTAGAAAATTTCTAAGTTATTTTCACTTTAAAAGCTTGTGTGCAGCCAACTTTGAGGGGGTTTTTCACCTAGTTCCAATTGGAGTTTGATTCCTTGACAAAAATGAATGTTTTAGAGCTATGTGAGGGCTTTCTAAATTGTACTAGAACATATCAAAAGGAGTTATGAGCAGAAAGTTACATAGGTGCAAAGTTGGAGGTTTCACATGTTAAGTCCCACATTGGCTGAATTTTCAAAGAGACCTACTTCACTAAATTTGCCATTTTTTTCTTGATCTAGCTTGTTGTATGTGACATATAAGGTGTGTGTAGCATGAAACAAGGGAGAATTATGCAGAATAGCCCAAAATCAAGATGAGAAGCTCATTGCCTTGCAAATGGAGCAAGTGGGCAAGTTGCATTTCCAAGCATGAGGTGTAAAGCTCAAAGCTGTACCAGCCCCTTCCCTATGATTCTAGCCTGCTACAAACATCAGAAAACCATCAAAGAACTTTGAAAATATGGTCTTGTAGAAGAGCAAGTGGAAAACCCTCCAATGGAGGTTTGTTTCAAAAAATCTTAAAGCTTGCTTCATGGTGAAGTAAGGTCCCTAGCAAGCACCTCAATCACTTTCTCTATAAAAGGAGGGATCATTCACCTCATTACATACACAATTCATCTGATAGAAACCATATAGAATCTCTGTTATCCCAATTTCCACATCTTGCACCAAATCTCCAAAATCACAAGATCCATGAAAACACCAAAAATGGTCATGAAGTGAAATTTGCTCAAAATCATTTCTACCCTTTCAAACACCCCAACAACCCTCCATACACTCTATAAATATCATATGGGAGGTGTCTAGTCCTTTGAACCACCAAGAAAACTCAAAAATCAAAAAGTCAAACTCATACCTCTCATACTTTGACCAAAAGCCATAAAAATCACCAAATGGTGTTCTAAGCCTTTTCTTGAGGTTGTGATCATTTGTACACCTCATAAATAGTATATCTCAACTGTCAAAATCATTAGAAACCATTGGAGACTCATACTTTTCATTTTGGCATCATAAGTGTGTGGTTACTTAAAGTTGAAGTAAGGTGCAAAAGCAAGGAGGTGAATTAAAGATCTCTGGTTTTCTCAACTAATTTGGCTTGCTTAAAAGGATCATCAACAGGTATGTAACTAATCCTCATCACCCTTTGCACCATTTTTTATATATTTGCATTATTGAACATTATGGTACATTTTGAAATTATGAGCAATTGTTGGTTTTTCATGATATTTGGTATGTAATGAATGTTTGATTGTTAACATAGACCTGTTCTTTCTAAAAGTTGATTATCATGTGCTGAATTTGGTCAATATACTGTCAAGACAGTTTTGGAAGAATTGTTAATTTTGCTTTTCTGAGAATGTAAGTTTGTTTGGATTTGATGCTGTGTTTGATGTGGTTGGGATCCCATCAGCCATTAGGTTGTTGATGATGATTTAAGGTGTTGTTCAGGTAAGCTAGTTTCTTTGTTGGATTAGTGGAGTTGTAACTTCATATGGTGATTTAGTGTGATCATAATCTGGACTGTGACAATGAAATCCTGTTAGGACATGGTTTGTTTTTGGTTTAAATCTACTAATTCAGTATAACTGGCTGCTGTTAAGGTTTGGTTGTTGGAAGCTTAGTCATGAGGTGTTTGTCAATTAAAGGATTCTGTTTATAATTAATGACCAAGACTGTTTTTTGAAATTTAAAATTGCCAATTCATGCTTTGCCAAGATTTTGCACCTCGTGTAGAAATTGGTGACTGTCATAGGATATTAGCTGTGTGGCTGTTGTTGTCTTGAAACATTCATAGCAGCAGAAAAATCATTTTTGCTTAAGGCATCACAGGCCTGAATTTATCTTGTAAACCTGTTCATATGTGCATTTGAAGTATGCCTATGTGTTCTATTTTACTATTTGGTGCATAGCAGACAGATTCACATATTTTTCATAGCATTCATCAAATTCATCAAGTCACTCAAAACTACTTTTTCCATACCAATTCTTTTGTGTAGCAAAACAACATTTGAACATCTCATAAATGTCATTTGAAGTATGTTAGCATGGCTGTTTTGGCCTCAAGATAGCTGCATCAAAAACTCATGTTTTCAAGCCACTTTTCAAATCATAACAGCCACACACTTGCTACATTTTGCACAAATTCACTTTTCATTGAAAACACACTTTGTACACTCCATATTCATCAATTATGACATGCCTATGTGATTATCTTACATCAAAACACCTTGCATCACAAATTCACTCATGAGATGCTCTCTTTTCACAACATTGACATGTGATACACCAGATTTTGCATTGATATGTTTTAGTCCAGTTTGCTTGTTCTAGCTGCTTACAATCATCATATGTAAAGTGCTTGTATGATCACATTACTTCAAAACTGTTTGGAACATTAATCACACACCAAAATGCATGTTCACACACAATGAGCACTTTGAAAACCAAATCTCTACACACTCATTCCAGTTCTGAATTTTTCACACACACACACACTCAATATCATGTACTAAAGGTGTTTGGAAGGTTGTTATGATCAATGGTCACCTTGGACTTAAAATCCCTACTGTCATGCATTGTTTTTTTTTGTTTTGATTATTTGCAACTTGAGTATGACTTCCCATAATCAGTAAGTTCTGGCCCTGGAAGTGTTTGTATTTGCTTAAATATCATTTAGCTGATGTGTATGTGAGTTTAGTTGGAGTTAAGAGTGATTGTATTAAGCTGTACACTAGAATTTGCATTTTCAAGCACAAAACAAGAACCCTATCGGGTTTTCCAGTAGAAAAACAATTTTCAAAAACTACCACCACCATCCTCTTCCTCATGATTTTCTACCCCAAAAGCATATAAAGTTTGTGAAAAAAGACCAAAAAATGAGAAAGTTATGACCCCTTTTGCAAATCTTTGAAAACACTTCTATTTTTGCCCAGCCATGAATGAAAACACACATTATATATTTATCATTGCGCTTCAATTAACGGATGTATGGCCGCCCCAGCGGTTGAGACTTGTGCGCGTATTGTACTTGGCATGGGTTCGATCCATTGTGATAACCCTTGCTACCACTTTTTCTCATTTTTCACATGAAACTTCAAAAAATCATAACTCTCTCATTTTTTTATCATTTTTCACCCATTCTTTTTTCATTGTGTTTGTTTTAATGTGTACTTTCATGCCATGCATTTATTTATTTTCCATGTTTGATTAATTTTTCACCATGCTTGACTATGTGCAACTTGTCGTATTGACAGTACTAACCCTAGTTGTTGCAGATGAAAGTTAAAAGGGTTCCACTTGTTTTTCTTTGTGAAAATTGATTGTTCTCATTCCTATACATGTTGGTTAACATGTTAGGATTATTAATTTGAATTATTATCATGTTCATGTCATCTGTTTGTTAACTGCACTCCAGGTGCGATCTGCCGTCACAGTTTTCGTACTAATCATCTGCTTTGATTGTCATCATTGCTTTTTCATCCTTAATATTTTTCATTGGTTGTCACCATGAATACTTTTGTGTGATTTTTGTATTTTATTTTTATCCCATAGATGATGAAGCTGGCTAGCTTTCATCCAATTGCCAATCATTTATCCCTCGAAAGGAAAGTCTGTCCACTTGACTGTCAATGTCTTGGACCAAAATCTTAACCCTCTTGACTTTGTTAAGTCACCTCAACCCTAGATTAGAAGCCTTTAGACTTTGCTTGAAGTCTAAGAAACCCACCCATACTAGGAGTGTTCTTCAACTAGAACCCTAGGAAAGAGTTTGTTAACTCTGTGTAAGAATCATCGTCACGACTTCTTACTTCCCCTTTTACTTCAACTTAGATTAGGGAGTTTTGTCAAACTCCACACAAACATTGTCATGTTTGTTCCCCCTTTGAACCTTGATCATCATCAAGTGTTCTTTTCCCTTGTGAGGTGAACTACGATTGCTCTGATTCTATCCTAGTCAGGATACGTAGGCAGAAGGTGCGATGCCTTTGCGAGCAAACTTAGAGAATCACTTAGGACTTTATTTATTTTTATCTTATCCCTAAACCATAGCACAATTCACAAACTTAGCAATTAATTAAACAAAAGGTTCCTGTAGAGTACTACAGATATTTAGGGTGCTAATACCTTCCCTAGATATAACTAACCCCCGATCCCCGAATCTCTTAAGCGTTGTCGTTACATCGCGAAAAAGGTTTTTCTTTCTTTAGACCTATCCTTGGGATAAATTAAATATCGATTGTAAAAAGAAATACGGTTCAAGTTAACTAATAGCTTGATATCAAAATTTCACCGCAACACCTACAAAACTTAGAAATGGTATTAGAACGTTGTGTAAAAGTGAACCTCGTCCTAAATTGGGAAAAATGCCATTCTATGGTCCGACAAGGAATAGTTCTAGGACATGTCATATCAGATAAAGGAATTGAGGTCGACAAAGCTAAAATAGAGATTATAAAATATCTCCAACCTCCAAAATCCGTACGAGAGATACGGAGTTTTCTAGGACATGCCGGTTTCTACAGAAGATTTATAAAAGATTTTTCAAAAATCACAAAACCTTTGACCGGCCTGTTGATGAAAGATGTTGAGTTCGTCTTTGACGACGACTGTCTAAAAGCATTCGAAACATTAAAATCAGCCCTTATCACCGCACCGATTATGCAACCACCCGATTGGCGACTACCGTTTGAAATCATGTGTCATGCGAGTGATTATGCCGTAGGCGCAGTTCTAGGACAAAGGAAGGACAAGAAACTCCATGCCATCTACTATGCCAGTAGAACCTTAGACCCTGCCCAAATGAACTACGCTACCACAGAAAAGGAACTTCTAGCAGTTATATTTGCGCTTGACAAATTCCGTTCTTACTTAGTAGGAGCAAAAATTATCATATACACAGACCACGCTGCCATTAGGTACCTAATAAGCAAAAAGGATGTCAAACCAAGACTATTGAGATGGATCCTGTTATTACAAGAGTTTGACTTAGAAATTAAAGATAAGAAAGGAACCGAGAACGTTGTTGCAGATCACTTATCCCGAATAGAAGGCATCAGACACGAACCAGTACCGATAAACGACGATTTCCCGTACGAACGTCTGATAGCCAAATTAGAAAGTGACACACCCAACTCAATCTCGGAAGATCCAGAATTCGAAAAAGCCGTAGAAGCCGTCTATGCCCAAGTCACATTACCTTGGTATGCTGACATCGTTAATTACCTCGCTGCAGGCGTGCTTCCACCGGATCTCACTTATCAGCAAAAGAAGAAATTCTTCCACGATCTGAAACACTATTATTGGGACGAACCTCTACTCTTCAAGAGAGGGGCCGACAACATATACCGTCGCTGTGTCCCAGAGGAAGAAATAGAAAATATCATTTCCCAATGCCATTCAGCATCATATGGTTGTCATGCTAGTACATCCAAGATGTGCGCTAAGATTCTCCAAGCCGGCTTATTCTGGCCTAACCTCTGGAAAGACGTTCACGTCGCTGTGCTAAAATGTGATCGATGCCAACGAACTAGCAACATCTCATGATGCGATGAAATGCCTCAGAAAGGAATCTTAGAGGTAGAAATCTTTGACGTATGGGGAATAGATTTCATGGGACCATTCCCACCTTCTTTTGGTAATAACTACATACTCGTCGCTGTAGACTATGTGTCTAAATGGATAGAAGCCATTGCTGCTTCAACAAACGACGCACGAGTAGTAATCAAACTCTTCAAAAACACAATCTTTCCTAGATTCGGTGTACCCAGACTCGTCATTAGTGACGGCGGATCTCACTTCATATCGCGAATATTCGATAAACTTCTTTTTAAATATGGAGTCCGACACCGAGTAGCTACACCTTATCATCCGCAAACTAGCGGACAAGTAGAGGTCTTGAACAGGGAAATAAAACAGATATTGGAAAAGACTGTCGCTACCTCAAGGAAAGATTGGTCATCAAAGCTACAAGAAGCTTTATGGGCTTATAGGACCGCTTTTAAGACACCAATAGGTACTACACCCTACAAATTAGTTTACGGTAAATCTTGCCATCTCCCTGTAGAATTAGAGCATAAGGCCTTCTGGGCCATTAAGACACTCAATTTCAACTACACCGAGGCAGGAGAAAAGCGAATCTTGAACTTACACGAATTGGAAGAACTTCGATTAGACGCTTACGAAAATGCCCGTATCTACAAAGAACGAACTAAAAAGTGGCATGATAAACGTTCAGTCAAGAAAAAATTCAATGTGGAAGACATTGTATTGCTATTTAATTCAAGATTAAAACTCTTCCCAAGTAAACTAAAATCTAGGTGGTCTGGACCTTATGAAGTGACTAAAGTACTTCAGAGTGGAGCTGTTGAAATTACCGATAAGACGAATGCACCGTTTATCGTAAACGGGCAACGTCTAAAACATTATAATAAGAACGAAAACAGCCCTCAAGTCTGCAGTATAACATTGCTTGAGCTTCCAGCTCAAACACCCGAATAGCTTGTCACCAAGCTATCGTCAGGCTTTTGTAGAAGCATGCTTCAGTCTCAAGTTTTGATGATGTCAATACTACTCAAGGTCATCACTTGATTGCAAAAAGACAAGCCGTTCAAAGTTATCAAGATCAAGTCAAGCTATCTTTCAAGTCAAGCTACATATGGAACTATGATTCTTCGAGACTTGGCTGCATTACTGGTATATCAAATTCTACCCTTATAATTTGATATACAAGTGTTCAAAAACATCAAGCATTTTTGCATAATACATAAGCATGTTTTTGAAACCTTAAAAATGGTATAACATTAATTTTAAAAAGCATTTTTTCTGAAAATTAGCAGTGTTAACCGATTAACCATATAGGTTAACCGGTTAACCAATTTGAATTTTGAAATTTCTGGGCTAACGTACCAGTGTTAACCGATTAACCATATGGGTTAACCGATTAACACTGAACGTGAAGTGAAAAATTGCTTTGTTTCAAGTTCAAAAATTATTTAAAAATTATACCATTTCATATTTTTGATGACTACTCAATGTACCTTTTTGAAAGGGTATTTTACTCATATAAATTCTGAGTTTTTCAATTTTGAAAAATATAGAACATAACACAAAAACTTTTCTATCTCCAAACACTTTCTACATTCATTTTCAAATTGTCTTAGAATCAAATTCACCAATTTTCAAAAACTTTCATTAAGTGTTCATATGTGCATAAATTTCATATTCATCCTTGAACACTTGTATTGAAAATTGTAAGAGTGAATTCTGATCATTTGGAGAAGATCAACTTTGATATCATTACTCTCAAATTCAAATCTTTACAAACTTGTGTATATTGACTTGTGATCCAGGATTGTTGGACACAAGGGTGAGTGTTTACAAGAGGATTGTTCTTGTACACTTGTGAGTTTTATTGTTTGATAGTAGGCCTCACCGGTTGATGGTGTGATAGGTTGTACTTTATTAAACAATAGTGAAAATTCTCTTTCATGTTGAAAGGGGAGTGGAGTACTCTCAGATTGTGAGGGGAACCACTATAAATCCTGGTGTCCATTGTTCTTTTATTTTTCTTCTTCTGCTTTCATAACCAAAAACATAAACCAGTAATTCTTCAAGATACCATAAAAACCGAAAAAATTTCAAAAGTCCTAATTCACCCCCCCCCCCCCCTCTTAGGCATACTCTGTTCTTACAATTGGTATCAGAGCAGGTTAAGGTAACCTGTTCCTAACGATTCAGTATGGCTTCCGCAAGTACCAACCCGGTTTTCAAAGATGGTGGAAGTAGTAACAAGCCACCACTCTTTTTTGGAGAATACTTTGATTTTTGGAAAATCCGTATGAAGGCACATCTTGAGGCTCAAGGAGATGGTATATGGGAAACCGTTGAAACTGGTCCACATGTTCCTACAAGTGTGGTAAATGGTGTTGGAACCCCAAAGATTAAATCCTCATATGATGAAGATGACAAGAAGAGAATCTTGGATGAGAAGAAAGCAATCAACATATTTCAAAGCGCTCTCAGTATGGATGAATTCTTTCGCATATCACAGTGTCAATCGGCAAAACAGATTTGGGATACCTTGGTAGAAACGCATGAAGGAACAACAGAAGTAAAAAGATCAAGACTTAACACGTTAAGTCAAGAATATGAGATGTTCCGTATGCAGCCCGATGAATCTATTGTTGCCTTGCAAAAGAGGTTCGTTCATCTAACAAATCACCTGATTGCTCTTGGGAAGACCTTCACCAACGATGATCTCAACTTAAAAGTCCTAAGATCCTTGACAAGAGAATGGCAACCAAAGGTGACCGCCATTTCGGAAAAGAAAAGTCTTTCAACAATGACATCCGCTTCATTATTCGGGAAACTTCAAGAGCATGAACTAGAACTTGGAAGGCTTGAGAAACATGAAAGTCAAGACAAGAAGTCCAAAGGAATTGCCTTGAAGACTGACACAAAGGATGACAAAATTGACGAATCTTCCGAAGACGAAAATTTCATGCTTCTAGTAAAGAAGCTTGGTAAGTTTTTTAATAATAATAAAACTTCTTCTTTTTCTAAAAAGAATAGACATTTCAGGAAAAAGGAGGCATCCACATCAAACCAAGAAATTACATGTTACGAATGTGGAAAACAAGGTCACATAAAGCCAGATTGCCCAAAACTCGCAAATAAAGGAAAATTCAAGGGCAAGAAGGATTTCAAAACAAAGAAGGCTTATGTCGCATGGGACGACAACGAAGTGAGTTCATCATCGGAATCAGATAGCGATGAAAGCGCAAATATTGCCTTAATGGCCTCTCACCATTCCGATGACGAAAATGAGGTTAGTAGTAATTTTTATGTCTATGATAATGATGCACAAAAAGTTATAGATGAACTTCTAAAAGAGTGCAAGACTTTGTATAAAGACATCTCATCACAAAAGAAAAGAATTTTAATTTTAGAAAAACAAAATTCTGATCTCTTAAAAAATATTGAAGATGAAAAACAAAAAGTGATGGATGAAAAACAAAGTCTTGTATGTAAGAATTGTGAGTCTTTGTCTTTTCAAATTGTTCAACTCAAAAGAGTTTTAGAAAGATACGAAAAAGGTCAAATTGGCTTGGAAGAGATTCTTAAACATCAAAGGTATCCTAATGATAAAAGTGGATTGGGATATTCTAAATTTTCAAAACCAAGCACCAATAAGACCATTTTCGTAAGAGCAAGTGAACAAATTGTTAAGGAAGAGACAAGCACTTCTAAAATTCAGCATCAAAATCATAACAAGAAAAGAATTAATAAGAAAAAGAATTATATTCCTAGATATAGAAGTCATTTTCAACCTACATGTTTTTATTGTGGAATTAAAGGGCACACACCTAATGCCTGCTATGTACGTAATATTGGTATTGCAAAGGGGCATTATGTGTGGGTGGAAAAGGGTACTAACTATCAAGGACCCAAAGCAATTTGGGTACCTAACACTACCTAATTTTGTTTTGTAGGTATGCTTGAAGACAACCACAAATCAATGGTATCTTGATAGTGGCTGCTCGAAGCATATGACGGGAGATATAAACAAATTTTCAAGTCTATCATTAAAGGCCAAAGGATACGTCACTTACGGTGATGATAATAAAGAAAAAATTCTTGGAGTTGGAACCATTGGTGCACCTCCATGTACAATCATCGAAGACGTTCTTTTTGTTGAAGGCCTTAAGCATAACCTGCTTAGCATCAGTCAATTGTGTGACAAAGGGTTCAAAATCAACTTCACAAAGAAGGAATGCTTGATCGAACACGAAGTCACTCATGAGATTCTGCTAAAAGGTAAAAGATATAATAATATTTTTATGATTTCTTTTGATGACTCTTCCTTGAAGGTAAAGTGTCTTATGGCGAACAACAACGAGGCATGGCTTTGGCATAAAAGATTTGCTCACATTCACATGGAGCATTTAAACAAATTAATCAAGCATGATCTGGTTGTTGGGCTTCCGAAGATAAAATTCATCAAGGATAAATTATGCGATGCATGTCAAAAGGGAAAACAGACCAAGACAACTTTCAAATCCAAGCAAGTGGTTTCTACATCAAGACCACTTCAATTGTTGCACATGGATCTTTTTGGTCCATCAAGAACGAAGAGCTTTGGAGGTAGTATTTATGCTTTAGTTATTGTTGATGATTTTTCTCGATATACCTGGACAATGTTTTTAGTGCAGAAAAATGATGCGTTTAAAGCATTCAAAAAGTATGCAAAACGAATTCAAAACGAGAAGTCACTCGCTATAGCCTCCATAAGAAGCGACCACGGTGGAGAATTTCAAAATTCAGACTTTGAAGAATTTTGCGAAGAACATGGAATTTCTCATAATTTTTCGGCACCAAGAACTCCTCAACAAAACGGCGTCGTAGAACGGAAGAATCGTTCACTAGTTGAACTTGCTAGAACAATGCTCAGCGACACAAATCTTCCAAAATATTTTTGGGCAGAAGCAGTAAGCACGGCATGCTTTGTAAGCAACCACGTGAATATTCGACCGCTACTCAAAAAGACTCCGTATGAGTTGTTCAAGGGAAGGAAACCGAATATATCATTCTTCCACATATTTGGCTGCAAATGCTTCGTTCTCAACAACAATAAGGACAATCTCGGTAAGTTTGATGAGAAGTTCGATGAAGGTATCTTTCTTGGTTACTCTTTTTATAGTAAAGCTTTTAGAATTTTTAATAAAAGAACTCTTACCATTGAAGAGTCCATTCATGTTTCGTTTGATGAGACTAACCCCTCGAAAGAGGATAATATTGTTTTGGATGATGATGATGATTTTGTAGATACTCCACAAAATGGAGAAATTGTTTCAAATGATCAAACAATATTACGTGAAGATGTTACTCAAGAAAATCAAGATCTTCCGAAAGAATGGAGAACACACAGAGATCACCCAATTGATAAAGTTATTGGTGATATTAGCCAAGGCGTTACAACTCGACTTAATTTAAAAGATGTTTGTCTCAACATGGCGTTTGTATCTCAAATTGAACCATCAAAGATCGACGAAGCTTTAGGCGACGATCAATGGATTATAGCAATGCAAGAAGAACTTAATCAATTTGAAAGAAATCAAGTTTGGACCCTTGTACCAAGACCCGACAATAAGCATATTATAGGAACCAGATGGGTGTTCAAGAACAAACTTGACGAAAATGGGATTATAGTTCGTAACAAGGCAAGATTGGTCGCACAAGGCTACAACAAGGAGGAAGGAATTGATTTTGATGAAACATTCGCTCTGGTAGCAAGGTTAGAAGCAATTAGATTACTACTTGCTTACGCTTGTTCTATGAATTTTCAGTTATTCCAGATGGATGTCAAAAGCGCTTTCCTGAATGGGTACATTAATGAGGAAGTCTACGTCAAACAACCTCCGGGTTTTGAAGACTTCAAAAATCCCTCACATGTTTTCAAACTGAAGAAGGCTCTCTACGGTTTAAAACAAGCACCACGAGCATGGTATGATCGCCTTAGCAACTTCTTATGTGAGAAAGGATTTACAAAAGGAAAGGTTGACAAGACGCTGTTTATTAAGAAGATCAAGGGTAACACCTTGTTAGTACAAGTCTACGTCGACGACATCATTTTTGGATCAACAAACAAAGAACTCTGCGAAGAATTCTCACTCATGATGCGAGAAGAATTCGAGATGTCCATGACGGGAAAGTTAAATTATTTTCTTGGACTACAAATCAAGCAAACTAAGGATGGAATCTTTCTCAACCAATCCAAGTACTGTAAGGAATTAATAGAGAAATTCGATATGGATAGTTGCAAGATGATGTCTACTCCTATGGGATCCGGAACGTATGTTGATCAAGATGAATCTGGTACTCCAATTGATATTACTAAATATCGAGGTATGATTGGTTCATTACTATATTTGACGGCAAGCCGTCCTGACATTATGTTTAGTGTTTGTTTGTGTGCGCGCTTCCAAGCAAATCCGAAGGAATCGCATCTCACTGCTGTGAAGAGAATTATCAAGTATCTCAAAGGAACGACCAACGTCGGATTATGGTATCCTAAAGGTAGTACTTGTTCTTTACTTGGTTATTCTGACGCTGACTATGCAGGATGCAAAACCGATAGAAAAAGTACAAGTGGTACATGTCATATTCTCGGAAATGCTCTAGTGTCATGGGCCTGCAAGAAGCAAGCTTGTGTAGCACTCAGCACCGCCGAAGCAGAATACATCGCCGCAGGAAGTTGCTGTGCACAAATTTTATGGCTGAAACAACAACTTCTGGATTATGGTGTTGACCTCGGATGCATTCCTCTATGATGTGACAATACTAGTGCCATAAATATCACAAAGAATCCGGTTATGCATTCCAGAACAAAGCACATCGATATCCGGCATCATTTCCTTCGAGATCACGTATTAAACAGAGATGTTGATGTTACTTTCGTCGACACACACAACCAACTCACCGACATCTTCACCAAGCCTTTGGCAAAAGAACCATTCTACAAAATTCGGAGAGAACTTGGGATTCTTGATGAAGGTGACATCTGACTTTTTCTCTTTTATGTGTATGCATTATTTGTGATTTGTTTTCATGTGTATGCATTCTGTTTTATGTATTTTTCAAAATTCGAGCATGTTAATCGATTAACCATATGGGTTAACCGATTAACACTGTTGAATTTTCAATTCTGATTAAATTTTTTAATGTGTTAACCGATTAACCTATATGGTTAACCGATTAACACTGTTAATTTTTCTAAAAAATCAAAAACGAAAATTAATTAAAATTTTTGAAAATTTTATGTTTTTTTTTATATACTTGTGTGGTCCATATTCTCTTAAATATCCAAATCCATATCCAAAATCCATATTCCCTCTTAAAATCCTAACTTCTCTCTCCCACTCTCAAAAGTTGGAAAAAACTCCCCACAACTTCTCAAACCCTAACTTCCTCAGAACCCACAACCCCAGTTCTCTCAAACCTCCATCCATGGCTTCAGCATCAAACCGTGGCAAGGGAAAACTTCCAGAACATCATTCTACATCAGAATCAGATGACGACAGTATTCCAATGGAAACCACCAAAAAGAGACGGATGGATTTCAAAGTTCGTGTTCGTCAACTTATGCCGGTAAAGTATGTGAATCTTCGAGCTTTTCCTGCAATATCTTTTGATTTTCCTACTCTGCTGGAATATCAGCGTATCGACAAGTTCGTCACCGACTCTGGTATTATCTATCCTGATCTGGTTAAAGCTTTTATGAATAAAATGTCTGTATATCTGGACATGGATGAGAACCACATGATCCGGTCCACCATTAGAGATCATGAGTTTGTTGAGAATTTATCCACCCTTGCTAGACACCTTAAGATTCCATCAAAAGGATGCTTCCTGAGGAAAGGTGTAAACCATGTAGATGGACCCTGGGCAAACTATGATAAAATGGAGTATTACTATCAGATTTGCAGGTTCCCAAAAGAAACCGTTATTGCAAACTCTCGCACCGCTCGTATGCTGTGCTATGCCAAGAATCTGACAGTATCTGATCGAATGCTTCACTACATTATCTGCTATGTCCTCATTCCAAAGGACTCAAATCACTCTCAGATCAACGACTTGGAAATGCAGCTGATCTTTGCTATTAAGAATCGCATCAGAGTCAATTGGATTTTGACTATTATGTATCATCTGCAGCAACAACTTCATTGCA
>CAWUDS030004618.1:10000-33274 GCA_963859935.3 Lathyrus sativus | reverse complement strand
CTTCCAAAGCATACGGCTTTCTGGATGTAGATTCTAATATCTATACAGCTGCATCTTATATATCGTTTATTTCGTAGATTATAAATGACATAACGAAGTACCATACCACATGAGTGGATATATATTATACGAATCCAAATCTTCCGAATGACTCATGTTATGATCTTCTACATCCTAGGTCTTTCTGTTCCGTTCCTTCATCTGGCTTATGTTCTTCATGTAGCATTCAGACCGAATGACTCTATGAAATTACGTTGCTACTTACACCTAGTACGGGTAACGTAGGAGACATTTCTATTTTTTCCCGGGGGAATCCTTAGAATTACCACTGCTTCGCTTTCAATTTGTCCTTGACCATCAAATGAAATGTGAATAATCCGGATCTTCCCCTTATTTGTTTGAAACGAGGAGCGCTTCGTGTTCTGTCGGTGCTTGAAACAATTTTGTCTTCTCCATATTACTATATCTCTAGGGTCAATAATGGTATATTAGCAACTACTGAACTCAATCACTTGCTGCCGTTACTCTTCAGTTTTCTGTTGAAGTCTATCCTGTAGAGGTACTCCAATTGGATAAGAGATCGATTTCTAGGTTTCGCCATAAACCTAATTGGTTACTTCCAATTACGTAAATCAATAGTTCAAACCGCACTCAAAGGTAGGGCATTTCCCATTTTTATAGGAACTTCTGTACCATAAACAATGGTATCTCCAATTATAGCCCCTCTGGGGTGTAAAATATATCTTTTCTCACCATCCCCATAGTGTATGAGACAAATGTGTGCATTTCGATTAGGGTCATATTCTATAGTTATGATTCTACCATATATGTCTTTTTCATTGCGTCGAAAATCAATTTTACGGTATAGACGCTTATGACCTCCCCCTCTATGCCCTGCGGTAATAATTCCTCTGGCATTACGCCCTTTACAACAATGATGTTGTCCAGAAATCAAACGATTTCGTGAATTGGATTTCACTTGACTGTTTAAGGCTCCATTGCGTGTGCTCGGGCTCGAAGTTTTATGTATCGCCATGTTATTAATTGTTTAAGTTCTTTTCTTTCTAACTAAGAGGTGGAATAGAATAACCCGATTCTAAGGAATCGAATAAGCCGGTTCAAGCATAATGATCATACGTTTGTAATGCATTGTATGTCCCATAATAGGTCGCATTCTTCTACCGTTTCTTGGGAGTCCATCGTCCATTGATACAGATCAAATGTTATTATAACTATTCTAACATAATTGGATTGAATCGACCACACCTTTGTTATTGATGGATGATGAGATTCCATTGATATTGATACGGATCCAATCGTTTTTTTTTTGAAAAGAGATAAAGAATGAATATAGTCAATATAATTCAGATAATCATGTAGCTGTATTTACAAATTTCATTCTGTAACAAAAATCGAGTGGGGGATATTTCTATGGGGATGCATCCAGTAGGAATTGAACCCACGACTTCGCCAATTATGAGTTGGGTGCTTTAACCACTCAGCCATGGATGCTTCGAGGAAACCCTCCGACTTCATCACTAACCCAATTTCAATTGAAGTCAAATCTTTTGGATAAATCAATTTCTCCATGTATGTATCCTTTATCTAATACATACATAGAGAAATTGATTAAAGATAAGATAGATATATATCTATAGATTTCGACTTTTTTATTGATCACTCCTAATAGATATCAAATACATCTCTGCACAAATCGAATTGATATAGAAAGTATCAATTAGAATAAAAAAATGCGGATATAGTTGAATGGTATAATTTCTCTTTGCCAAGGAGAAGACGCGGGTTCAATTCCCGCTATCCGCCGTTACTTCTGTATTGAATAGTATATTTCTTTATATTATCAAATATATATATAAGTGAATTTCCATTTTTATCCAAAATGGTGCGGAGACAGGATTTGAACCCGTAACCTCAAGGTTATGAGCCTTGCGAGCTACCAAGTTGCTCCACTCCGCCATGCCATAAGAAGAACAATTGACAATTAATGGAAAACAGAGATTGAATTTGCCTGCCGCCCCTCCACCATATCTGTACAAATAGAATAAACCATTTATACGGAATGGTCAAGGGACCGTCCTATGATCGCAGATCATCAAAAAGAATAAAAAAATGAAGAGAATTTTTTATTCTTACCAACTCGATCTTGTTGCACCGGGCAACAAACATTGGTGAACCATTTCACGAAGTGCGTGTCTAGATAATCCAAAGTGTCGATAATTACCTCGTGATCTTCCAGTCGCAAAACAACGTCGATGAAGACGTGTAGGTGCACTATTACGCGGTAGTGCTTCGAACTTTGCCTTAATTTCCCATTTCTCACTTAACGACTGAGCTTTGCTCATTTCTTTTTTTGGAGATCGTCGAATCAAATGATATTTTTTTTCCAATTTTTGCCTCTTCTTCTCCCTGGCAATGCTACTTTTCTTTGCCATTATGATGATGATTCATTTCCTATTAGTATCAATGATAGAAATAAGTCGGATCCTAGATGTAGAAATAGAAGAAGCACCTTCTTCGATACAAAGAGATTCAATTTTTGGAGATACAATAAAGAATGAAATTAACCAAATTTACCTGATGTAGAGGCAATCAAGAAAGCTGCATAAGTAAATATATAACCTACCGAAAAGTGGACTAATCCAACCAATCTTGCTTGGACAATCGAAAGAGCCACAGGTTTATCTCTCCATCGAATCAAATTCGCCAAAGGTGTGCGTTCATGAGCCCATGCTAAAGTTTCAATCAATTCCTGCCAATATCCGCGCCATGAGATTAAGAACATAAATCCAGTAGCCCAAACAAGATGTCCAAATAAGAACATCCACGCCCAGACTGATAAACTATTCATACCAAAGGGGTTATATCCATTGATAAGTTGTGAAGAATTTAACCATAGATAATCTCTTAACCATCCCATCAAATAGGTTGAAGATTCATTAAATTGTGAAACATTACCTTGCCATAATGTAATGTGCTTCCAATGCCAATAAAAAGTAACCCATCCAATGGTATTTAACATCCAGAAAACTGCCAAATAAAATGCGTCCCAAGCAGAAATATCACAAGTACCACCTCGTCCCGGACCGTCGCAAGGAAAACTATAACCAAAATCCTTTTTATCCGGCATTAACTTGGAACCACGTGCATCTAAAGCACCTTTTACTAAGATCAATGTAGTTGTATGTAAACCAAGAGCAATAGCATGATGAACCAAGAAGTCTCCAGGCCCGATTGTTAAGAATAGAGAATTACGATTCTCATTAATAGCATTTAACCAACCCGGCAACCATATGCTTCGCCCCCGCATTGAGCGCCGGACTATTCGTTGAAGATAAAAGTACATCGAAACCCATATGAAGTTTTACCGTGAGCAGATTGTATCCATTGGGCAAATATGGGTTCGATCAAGATTTGTTTCTCCGGAGTGCCAAAAGCAAGCATGACATCATTATGGACATAAAGTCCCAAAGTATGGAACCCCAGAAATAGGCTGGCCCAACTTAAATGGGATATGATAGCTTCTTTGTGCTCTAACATTCTTGCCAATACATTATCCTCATTCTGTTCGGGATTGTAATCTCTAATAAAAAAGATAGCTCCATGAGCAAAAGCCCCCGTCATAATAAATCCTGCAATGTATTGATGATGAGTATATAACGCAGCTTGAGTAGTAAAGTCTTGTGCTATAAACGCATAAGCAGGTAACGAATACATGTGTTGAGCTACCAAAGAAGTAATGACCCCTAACGAGGCTAGAGCAAGGCCTAATTGAAAATGAATTGAATTATTGATTGTGTCATAAAGACCCTTATGTCCACGCCCCAATCTACCCCCCGGAGGAATATGCGCTTCTAAAATATCTTTTATACTGTGCCCAATACCGAAGTTAGTTCTATACATATGACCAGCAATTAGAAAAAGAATTGCAATAGCTAAATGATGATGGGCCATATCGGTAAGCCATAAACTTTGCGTTTGAGGATGGAATCCCCCGAGAAGTGTTAGAATGGCAGTTCCCGCGCCTTGCGAAGTACTAAATAAATGATTACTAGAATCGGGGTTTTGAGCATAAAGATTCCACTGACCTGTAAAAAATGGCCCTAATCCTTGAGGATGAGGCAATACACTTAAGAAATTATTCCATCGAACATATTCTCCTCTGGATCCTGGAATAGCCACATGGACTAAATGCCCTGCCCAAGCTAAGGAACTGACTCCAAATAGTCCTGACAAATGATGATTGAGGCGGGATTCGGCATTTTTAAACCACGAAACGCTCGGTTTCCATTTCGGTTGTAGGTGTAACCAGCCCGCTAATAAGGATATGAAAGAAAGAAATAATAGAAAAATAGCTCCAGTATAAAGATCCTCATTAGTACGTAAACCAATTGTATACCACCACTGATAAACACCGGAATAGGCAATATTCACTGGGCCAAGCGCACCCCCTCGCGTAAAAGCTTCTACAGCCGGTTGACCAAAATGGGGATCCCAAATTGCATGAGCAATAGGTCTTACATGTAAAGGATCCTGTACCCATGCCTCAAAATTTCCTTGCCAAGCTACATGGAAGAGATTCCCGGAAGTCCACAGAAAAATGATTGCTAATTGTCCGAAATGAGAAGCAAAAATATTCTGATAAAGACGTTCCTCAGTAATATCATCATGACTCTCGAAGTCATGTGCGGTAGCAATACCAAACCAAATACGACGAGTAGTGGGGTCCTGAACTAAGCCTTGGCTAAACCTTGGAAATCTTAATGCCATAATGCTTTTCAAATCCTCCTAGCCATTATCCTACTGCAATAATTCTTGCTAAGAAGAATGCCCACGTTGTGGCAATTCCACCCAGAAGGTAATGTGTTACTCCTACAGCACGTCCCTGTACAATGCTTAAGGCTCTAGGCTGAGTAGCAGGAGCAACTTTTAATTTATTATGAGCCCAAACGATGGATTCAATAAGTTCTTGCCAATAACCACGCCCGCTGAATAGAAACATTAAACTAAAAGCCCATACAAAATGGGCGCCTAAGAAAAAAAGACCATATGCAGATAATGAGGAACCATAAGACTGAATTACCTGGGATGCCTGCGCCCATAAGAAATCGCGAAGCCACCCATTAATGGTAATCGAACTCTGCGCAAAGTTTCCTCCTGTGATATGAGTTATTACTCCTTGATCATTTATACTTCCCCAAACATCTGATTGCATTTTCCAACTGAAATGGAATATTACTACAGAAATTGCATTGTACATCCAAAATAATCCTAGGAAGACATGATCCCAAGCGGATACTTGGCATGTCCCCCCTCTTCCCGGGCCATCACAAGGGAACCGAAAACCAAGATTTGCTTTATCCGGTATCAAGCGTGAGCTACGAGCAAATAGAACACCTTTTAGGAGTATCAATACCGTCACATGAATTGTAAATGCATGAATATGATGTACCAAAAAATCTGCGGTTCCTAATGGAATAGGTAACAAAGCTACTTTGCCGCCCACTGCCACTAAATCACCACCGCCCCAAGTCAAACTGGTGCTTGTTGTTGCACCAGGGGCTGTTGTGCCAGGTGCTAAAGCATGGGTATTTTGTATCCATTGAGCAAAGACAGGTTGTAATTGTATAGCGGTATCTGAAAACATATCTTGAGGGCGCCCTAAAGCACTCATGGTATCATTATGAATATACAACCCAAAACTGTGAAAACCTAAAAATATACACACCCAGTTGAGATGTGATATGATTGCATCACGATGTCTAAGAACACGATCTAATAGATCGTTGTATCGAGTAGTTGGATCATAGTCTCTTACCATAAAAATGGCTGCATGTGCAGCAGCACCAACTATGAGAAAGCCCCCAATCCACATGTGATGTGTGAACAATGACAGTTGTGTACCATAATCAGTAGCTAGGTATGGATAAGGAGGCATAGCATACATATGGTGAGCTACAATAATGGTCAAAGAGCCTAACATAGCTAGGTTAATAGATAATTGAGCATGCCATGACGTTGTTAGGATCTCATATAGCCCTTTATGACCCTGGCCTGTAAATGGACCTTTATGGGCTTCTAAAATATCTTTTATACCATGACCAATACCCCAGTTAGTTCTATACATATGACCCGCAATGAGAAAAAGAATTGCAATAGCTAAATGATGATGTGCAATATCAGTAAGCCATAGACCACCAGTTAGTGGGTCTAATCCTCCACGAAAAGTAAGAAAGTCCGCATATTTTGACCAATTCAAGGTAAAAAATGGGGTTGCTCCCTCAGCAAAACTTGGATAAAGTTGAGCCAAAAGATCCCGATTCAAGATAAATTCATGAGGAAGTGGGATCTCTTTGGGATCTACTCCAGCATTTAGAAATTGGTTAATTGGTAAAGATACATGTACTTGATGCCCCGCCCAAGAAAGAGACCCAAGTCCTAGTAGACCTGCCAAATGGTGATTCAACATGGATTCTACATCTTGAAACCAAGCCAATTTTGGAGCAGCTTTGTGATAATGAAACCAACCAGCAAAAAGCATTAAGGCTGCAAAGACCAACGCACCGATTGCAGTACAATAGAGTTGTAATTCACTAGTTATTCCAGATGCTCGCCAAATCTGAAAAAAACCGGAGGTTATTTGTATTCCCCGGAAACCTCCCCCTACATCACCATTCAATATTTCTTGGCCTACTATTGGCCAAACCACCTGGGCACTAGGTCGAATGTGAGTAGGATCATTTAGCCATGCTTCATAATTTGAAAAACGAGCACCATGGAAATACATGCCACTCAGCCAAAGAAAGATAATGGAGAGTTGACCGAAATGAGCACTAAATACTTTTCGGGAAATCTCCTCTAAATCACTAGTATGGCTATCGAAATCATGAGCATCAGCATGTAGGTTCCAGATCCAAGTAGTAGTATCAGGTCCCTTAGCTATTGTTCTTGAGAAATGACCAGGTTTTGCCCATTGCTCGAAAGAAGTTTTTATGGGATCCCTATCTACCAAAATTTTGACTTTTGGTTCCGGCGAACGAATAATCATTGAGTCCTCCTCTTTCCGGACAACACATACAAAGAGACCCGCCAACATAAAACATAATTCGTGAACTTATGAGAAATGTTTATATTGAATATCTTTCTCTTCTATCTCCCATCTATTCCATATTTTCTTGAGTTATTCACTAGAACAATTAGGATCCGGAAGTGAATCCGGGGCAAGTGTTCGGATCCATTATGACATAGCAGTGAGGCGCTCAACGGACCCTTTTATTTGATTGATGGGGACAATAAACTATCAAAAATTCAATATATATAATGGATTTTCTATATATTTTATTCTCTATTAGAGAATAAAATATAGACAATAATATTTGAATTAGAATAAAAAAAAGAAAATAATAAAAAGACTGTTCTTATTCAAAACGCCCTGTGATCTTCAACCAATTCTGTGCCTCAATATAATTACCAGGGGTAAGGGCTATAGCTTGTTTCCAATATTCAGCAGCTTGATCAAACCAAGATTCTCCAATTTCAGAATCTCCCTGTCGAATGGCCTGTTCTCCGCGGTCGGAATAGGGGAGTAAAATCCTTCCCTTAGAACCGTACTTGAGAGTTTCCTGACTCATACGGCTCAACAGTCAATTCTTTTGATCTTCCATTTTTTCTGGAGTTAATAACAAGAAAAGAGGTTAATTACATGAGTTTAAAACTTGAATTTGGATTAATAATTCAATTGAATCCTTTGTTTTTAGTTTTATCTTTTCTCCTACCTTCTGAAGAAGAAGGCATCGACATTAATACTAACGCTCTTATTTGAATTTTCTCAAAGGTAACTATCTCGAGTTCATATATCATTTCATATATAATATATCTATTTCTATAGAATCTGTGAGAAAGACTTTTCTTCATAAGAAAAGACTTACTATCTTTGGGATCTGATACTACACCGCTGCTCAAAACCTTCGGGGATCAACTTTATTACATAAGTTGATTTCGAATCTATCATCATATAAGTAAGCAGTTCTGGTTGTATCGGCCAAAAACCTTGTTAATTGATCTTTACGGTGCTTCCTTTATCAATTAGATCTTTTATCCATAGAAAAAAGTATCTAGGCATATATATATTCTATTTCTTCATATTTTTACTTCTATGAATATGAAGTTTCTTTCTTTGCTACAGCTCATAAAAATCGTTGTTTCGAACGATATATATGTAGAAAGCCTATTTTTTTTGTCTAGTATTTATGACTATTAGTGGAGGTTCTTTTCTTTTTTCTTTCTATAGTGGAGATAGTCGCACGTAATGACAGATCACGGCCATATTGTTAAAAGCTTGAGGTAAGAAAGGGTTTCGTTCGAGTGCCCGAAAATAGTATTCCAAAGCTTTTGTATGTTCTCCGTTACTTGTGTGGATAAGGCCGATGTTATAAAGTATATAACTTCGATCATAGGGATCAATTTCCAGTCGCATCGCCTCATAATAATTCTGTAAAGCTTCCGCATAATTTCCTTCAGATTGAGCCGACATCCGTTACGGTCGTCATTCGGTTCAAAGAATCTCCGTTCCAGAACCGTACGTGAGATTGTCATCTCATACGGCTCCTCCTTTATGTGGATAATGAGAAACATCCATGGAATCAAAAAAGATTGCAATATTCTCATTATCAACTGAGCGGGACTAGTGTTTTTACACGAAATCTCTAGCCAACCTTTCTGTAAAGGATCTTTTATTAACATTTAGTAAGTTATTACTGGATAAATCAATCGTAACTTCAACAATTTATTTGTCCTCAACGCCGCTTAATTTCCCGGAATTAGTCACTTCAACAGTCTTTGATGGTTATATGGGTATCCAAAATACGAACGAGATGGATGTTTGTTGTCCCAACCATTCTAGTTAGTCCCGATCCCGATAAGAAAGGAAGGATTTTTTTTACAAATTTTTCTCCTGTTGTTGATTCCCTAGCGTAGTGCTTCTTCCCCCATGCCGCCTATTTGTACTAGTGGAGTAGGATTCACCTAACCCCATAAATAGGTATATATAGGTATAACCTTTCGCTTAATACTATAAACCTAAAATTGAAGCATATTGAGGCTGCATTAATCGGGAATACACGACAGAAGGGATTAATCGTTTTATTTCCAAACTTCACCTTCAGCAAGCGTCGGTTTTTTTTGATTTGTCTCTGAAGAATGTATCTTTCTCCTAAGACTGAGATCGGTAAAAAAAAAAAATAATCAAATCGCACCATCTCTGTAATAAGTGAATGCCTCTTTTTCTCCAGAAGTTGTGGGAATTATTCGTAATAAGATATTGGCTACAATGGTAAAGGTCTTATCAATAAAATTTCCATTTATCCGAGATCTAGTCATAGGTAGCAATCCATTCTATAATTTCATTTTTTATCGCGTGATAAAATAATTCCCCAAACAAAGGAATTGTACAATACAGTACGAAATAACGTAAAAATGGACTTATTAATCAAATTACTTTATTCTACGGTAGGCTTTGAAGTTGAAGTAGAATTTTTTTTTTTTTAGTTTCAATTGATTGTATTGTGTGCGCTTACGCAAATGGGATATAAATGCCTCACTATTCACTCGATTTAGGGACATAATCATTATGTAGGAGAGATGGCCGAGTGGTTCAAGGCGTAGCATTGGAACTGCTATGTAGGCTTTTTGTTTACCGAGGGTTCGAATCCCTCTCTTTCCGCACCCTTACCAAGTTCATCAATGTTACTGACGTCAATGTTTTAAATAATATATAGATAAAATTATTGCAACTTTTATATGCATTCTCTATTCCTAATTTGTTTCTGTAATATAGAAAATTGTGCATAAAGTGGGCAAGGAATAACAATTTTGCTACACCCACTTCTATACACGAATGGGGGGGGAAAATACTCGGATCAAAATTCTTGTTATTTTAACGAGGTTTAAGTCTGACGAGAATAATATTCTACAACCAGCAATTCATTAATTTTCAAACCAACCCATTTACTATCTATTATTTGATTGACTAATCCTTTATATTGGTCTGGATGAAGAGTCAAATGGGTTGGCACTCTTTTGCGGGGGGCTGATTTAAGAGAATTTTGAATTATAGTTCTCGATTTTTGTTCATCCTTGGCTGTAATAATATCTTTAGGTTTACAACGATAACTTGGTATATCTACTATACGACCATTAACTAAAACATGTCTGTGGTTAACTAATTGACGGGCTTCAGGAATAGTCGCAGCCATACCCAATCGAAAAAGTATGTTATCTAAGCGCATTTCTAGTAATTGGAGTAAAACCTGGCCGGTTGACCCTTTCGCTTTTCCAGCGATACGAACGTATTTAAGCAATTGTCGTTCTGTAAGACCATAATGAAAACGCAATTTTTGTTTTTCTTCTAAACGAATACGATATTGAGATTTTTTACTGGAGAGCGATTCTTCGCTTCCAACTCTTCTAACTGGAAGCTCTTTTCTGGTTAGTCCTGGTAAAGCCCCCAGACGGCGTATTTTTTTGAAACGAGGCCCTCTGTAACGTGACATAAACACTCCTTTTTAAAATGGAAAATCTCATAAAGAAAAATCAAAACTAAACTAAATGACAAATATGATATTATAAATGAAGTGAAATCTACTTCAAGTATTGTACTATTAAAGTATTGTACTACTGTAGTACAAAGAAGAATTAGAAGGATTCTATCAGTATCCGAATGGAATTCTATTCTATCGATATAGAAATAAAAAAGAAATAAAAAAAGCCGGCTATCGGAATCGAACCGATGACCCTCGCATTACAAATGCGATGCTCTAACCTCTGAGCTAAGCGGGCTCTCAGAACACAAATTGTGCATTTATCAGAATTCTTTCCTAAACTACTGGGATCCTAGTTATTAACTATTTCATATTAGCTCTTCATAACACAATTACTATATCATAACATAATCAAATAAATACAAAAAAAGATAGAATATCCCATATTTATTTGATATTCTAGTATATAGAATATGATACAAATCGGAATCATTTAAAAATACGAATCCAAATTATTTTCATTACCAATTACCTAGAATACTCTTTTTATCCATTTATCTAATAATTAATAATTTATCCAATATTTTTGGATCCATAAAAAAAGAATTGGATAAAAAATAATTTTCATCCATATCATATAGTAAGATTCTCTTTTTTTTTTTAGTTTTGAATTCCATTTTGGAATATTTGGATTCTTCCAATTTCTATTATTTATCTATTTCGATTATTAATAATTCATATTTATTATATGTATTTATCCCGATCCTTATTATTTTTATTTATATAATTTGAATTATGAAAAGTAGAATGGAATTCGATAGGAAGATTATTTCTATGTATATCTTCTTTATATATTCTTTAATATTCTAGAATACTTTCTATTTCATTCTATCTAGATTAATAGATAGAATATATCTATAGAAAATAGTAAAGAGTATATAGAATATTATCTTTAATATAAAAAAATATTACTATAAATAAATATTTTAAGATATATATAATATTCTTTCTTAATATTATTTTATTGAATTCAATAATGACTAATTAGATTACAGTTATTTATATTCAATAATGATTATGCATTAAGATGAAATATGTATAATGTATTTTATACATATAATATAAAAATATGGATTTATACATATCCATTTGAATTCTAAAAAATTGGATGGATTATCCAAAGAAATTGGATTGGATAAGTAATGAAAAATTAGATCCTTCTATTGAATTTCTAACTGAATATCGAAATCTAAATTAATAAATAGATTTTTATTATTTTCGTTATAAGGTCTGTATCGGTCTGCTCGAAGGAAAAAAAGAATCGAACGTTAGAGTATTCGAAATTCTATCAAAAAAGAATAGAAGGGGTACATCTAAAATAGAGATATATGTAGTATATATCTCTGTATATTGAATTGCGAATACAGAGATAATAGAATCATTTCTGATTCGAGTAAATACGGGTATCTGATATAGATGAAAGAAAATCTATCAACAAAAAACAAATAGAAGGAAATTTTAATTTTCCCAACCCAATATGGGAGTAGATTTCAACAAATAAATTCAACAGTTCCAGCATATAATTCTCAGAATACAAATGAAAAAACATCCTAATGCGATATGATATCAATCTCAAAGAAAAAACGGGGGATATGGCGAAATTGGTAGACGCTACGGACTTAATTGGATTGAGCCTTGGTATGGAAACTTACCAAGTGAAAACTTTCAAATTCAGCGAAACCCTGGAATTCAAAATGGGCAATCCTGAGCCAAATCCTTCTTTCCGAAAACAAATAAAAGTTCAGAAAGTGAAAATAAAAAAAGGATAGGTGCAGAGACTCAATGGAAGTTGTTCTAACAAATGGAGTTGACAACATTCAATTGATTAATGAAGATTTCTAACTTCTATTTGTAAATATTTGGATTCTATCACAATTGAAACATTAGAATCAAATCAATTACAACTGGAAGAAAAAATCAATGAATAGAATATTCATTGCTCAAATCAGTCACTCCAACATAATCTGATGGATCAGTTGAATAACTTATTAATCAGACGAGAATAAAGATAGAGTCCCATTCTACATGTCAATACCGACATCAATGAAATTTTGAGTAAGAGGAAAATCCGTCGACTTTAGAAATCGTGAGGGTTCAAGTCCCTCTATCCCCAAAAAATTTCCCTCCTATATTCTGGCCCTTTTTGGATTTACTTGACATAGACTCAAGTAATTTCTTAGATTTCGGATGGTGCGTCAAGAATGGTCGGGATAGCTCAGACGGTAGAGCAGAGGACTGAAAATCCTCGTGTCACCAGTTCAAATCTGGTTCCCGGCAACTCATTATGTATGAGTATCTATTCCCATATTTCTTTTGAAAAAAGGGAATAGATACATATTTATTAGTGGTCTTAATCATCCTACATAATTTATGTAGGCGTACGGCGATATGCTCTTTCTAGATGAAGAATGAATGGATGTATATTCTAGGGATCAAAAGGAAGTATGAAAATGAATGATTCAAGTTTGTTTTGATTTTTTCTGCGCTGCAATAACAATTGTTAATATTTCAATTGAAACAATATTCAAATGCTTCAATTAGTTGCTTGAAACACCAAGCAGAACTTTTTCAGTTCATCCTATTGGCTCGTCCGAAATCAGTATTGCTCCATCCCATTTTTGAATCTCAATGAATCCCTCTTATAATAAGAGAGGAATGAAACCTCTATTATTCTGACTAATCGATAAGTCAATGGACATACAGATATTTCTTTCTTTAATATCTGGGGTTGTCGAAGTTAAGATTACTTTCTTATTTTTCGCATTTAGTGAGCATCTTGTATTTCATAAAAATTAGGGGCGATATAATCTTTACGCAAAGGCCATCCTATCCAACTTTCGGGCATTAAAATACGTTTCAGACGCGGATGATTATCATAATAGATTCCTAACATATCATAAGATTCCCTTTCTTGAAAATCTGCACTTTTCCAAACCCAGAAAATAGAAGGAATTCTCGGATTTTGCCTTGGGGTAAATACTTTTATGCATACCTCTTCGGGTTGATCTAGACTATACTCTATTCTCGTAAGATGATAGACACTCGCTAATAGTCCTCCTGGTGCTACATCATAGGCACATTGGGAACGTAGATAATTGTAACCATATACATATAAAATAACAGCAATCGAATGCCAATCCTCGGGCTTTATTTGTAAAGTCTCTATTCCTTGGTAATCAAAACCCAAAGATCTATGAACTATTCCGTGTTTGACTAGCCAAGCAGACAAATTACCTTGCATTTTTTGATTTCTCCCGAGTTTTTTATAAGATTGGTATAAGTATTTACCATTTATTTCCATTACAATGAAATTTTGTCAGATTGACTTGCTTGCTATTTCTTATTGTATTTTGTACAAAAGGATCCTGTTTAATTCACTTTTTCGTTCGTCGGAGGATACTTAATTTTTTTATATTTCCAAAATGTGTCCGAGGTTATCTCGGAAATAGATGATGGTTGATAGAATAATCCTTTATTAGAATTGCCGGTATGAGTACTGTGTCCAACATCAAATTTGTGGTTGGTAGTAAAACACCTACGTTGATAACTAATTGGATCTTCATAGATTTCTCGAGATATTTTCTTACGAAGTTTTGTTATAGCATCTATAACCGCTTCCGGTTTAGGTGGACAGCCCGGCAAATAGACATCCACAGGAATTAGCTTATCCACGCCCCGAACAGTACTATAAGAATCGGTACTGAACATACCTCCTGTAATTGTACAAGCTCCCATAGCAATAACATATTTTGGTTCGGGCATTTGCTCATATAATCGAACTAAAGAAGGAGCCATTTTCATAGTTACGGTGCCCGCTGTTAAAATGAGGTCTGCCTGCCTAGGACTAGAGCGTGGTACCAGTCCATAACGATCGAAGTCAAATCGCGATCCTATTAATGAAGCAAATTCAATGAAGCAACAACTAGTACCATAGAGAAGCGGCCATAAACTGGATAGTCTTGACCAATTTGAAAGATCATTTAATGTAGTAGAAATAACTGAATTTTTGGTTTTTTGATCAAGTAAGGGAAACTCAATGGAATTCATAACTGTCTCAATGTTTTGTTTAATTGTCTAAATATTCAAGAATTAAGACCATTCTAATGCTCCCTTTCGCCATGCATAAACTAAACCAACAATTAGGATAAGCACGAAGATGAAAGCTTCTATAAATACGGATACCCCTAATACATCAAAACTCATTGCCCATGGGTAAAGAAAGACTGTTTCAACATCAAAAACAACAAAAACGAGAGCAAACATATAATAACGGATTTCAAATTGTAACCAAGCATCGCCCATCGGTTCTATTCCAGATTCATAACTAGAAAGTTTTTCTGGCCCTTTCCTAATTGGAGCTAAAATTCCAGAAATTAGAAATGCCAAAATAGGAATAAAGATCGATATTATTAGAAATGTCCAAAAAATATCATATTCATAAAGCAAAAACATAAATGTACTCCTATGAATGTGGAAAATATACTGGATTCATATTAATTCTTAGTCGATTTGAATTTAAATTTCAAAATTATTAGATTCATTAATCTAAATAGAAATGCTTTGTATTTTATTAAGTTTACATTTTAAAAGTTGACATTATTTCTAGATTAGTATCTGAGTATACTAATACTAATATTAGTATATCATTAATCTATTCAAATAGAAATGAATTGATTCATTCTTTCGATTACAAAAAGTATTTCAACTATATTTATACTACTAGTATTACTAGTATGGAGTATTTAGTATTCCATATACTACTACTATACTAAATATAGTAGTATCGGTAGTACTATTAGGGCTATACGGACTCGAACCGTAGACCTTCTCGGTAAAACGGATCAAACTATTATTATTATCAAAATGATTTGAATTGTTTTAAAGACCCAACGTGCATTTTTTTTTTTTTGCATTGGGCTTTTTCATTAACTGATAGAAATATCAATTAGTCTACCATCTTTTTTCTTTACACAAAGAAAAAGGAAATGACTCCCTGTGCTCTGATTTCTTATTTAGATCAAAATCTAAGAGCACTACCAAAGTTTTTCAAAGAAGAAGGTTATTCTGACGTAGGTCTGCTTCTGGCCTGGATCAACTTAAGTTAAATGGACTCTCTATCAACCTACTTCAATAAAAATATCAAATAGGAAATGAAACTTCATACACCTTAAAGTTCATAAGATAGGAAGAAAAGATATTTTTTTGGAGGTCCCTAGCCTCATTGCCTAGCATTGAATAGATTTTAGTATTCACCTTATCAATATCTCATTATGGATTCCATTTGACGTCTAAATCCTTTGTCAGGCTATTGTTCTCTTAATTTTCTTTCTGGAGTAAGACATTGATTTATCAATTAAGATCAACTCTTTTAATTACATGATGGACTCCTATGAAAAAACATTGGCGCATGTGTAAACGAGGTGCTCTACCTAACTGAGCTATAGCCCTTGTGCTTTTGATACAGATTTGATCATATTCGATAAATAAATTCTTGTCAAGATAAATATTAAATTACATGATCCAATCTCTTTGATTTATATTGCGTTTGTATTATTTATAAATAATATAACATTTATAATCCATTGATCTGATCGAGAGCTACTTTTTTTATTTAGGATGATAAATGACCTACTTAACTCAGTGGTTAGAGTATTGCTTTCATACGGCAGGAGTCATTGGTTCAAATCCAATAGTAGGTAAGGTATTGGTAGAACTTAGTAGATACCATTGATTCCGGTATCTAATAAGTTTTTCTACTCACCATTTTTTTTTATTGTAATTTTCTATCTTTTTTCTATTTTTTGGCTGCACCAACTTGTTACGAGATCCTCTTGATAGGCTCTACGATAGCCTCGACTCGTGTCTTAGCTCGCCGGAGAGCTAGATTTGCTTCAATTGTTTGTCTCTTGCCTTCAGCCTTATTTAAGTTAGCTTCTGCTATTTTAAGAGTTTGTTGTGCTTCTTGTGGATTAATGTCACTAGCCCTTTCTGCATCAGGTACTAAAATAGTGATCTCATTATTGCCGATTCTAGCAAAACCACCCATCAGAGCCATCGTTAACCATCGGTCCTTAAGGCGTATTCTCAAAATACCTATATCTAAAGCTGTGGCAATAGGCACATGATTTTTTAATACCCCAATTTGTCCACTATTAGTAGATAAAATAATTTCTTCTTCACTTCTGAATCCCAAACAATTCGATTGGGGGTCAGTACACAAAGATGGAAAGTCATTTCTTGAATTTGTTCTCCATTTCTAAGTTAAGTTCGTAGCCTTCGCAGTAGCTTCATCGATATTACCCACCAAATAAAAGGCTTGTTCAGGAAGACTATCTAATTCTCCAGAAAGAATCAATTGAAATCCTCTAATTGTTTCTGCGAGACCAACATATTTCCCTGGGGAACCAGTAAATACTTCTGCTACGAAAAAAGGTTGTGATAAGAAACGTTCCATTTTTCGTGCTCTTGCTACGGTTAAGCGATCCTCTTCGGATACTTCGTCCAACCCAAGAATAGATATCATGTCCTGAAGTTCTTTGTAACGCTGTAACGTTTGTTTAACTCTTTGCGCAGTTTCATAATGTTCTTCACCGACGATCCGAGGTTGGAGCATGGTGGACGTTGAATCTAAAGGATCTACTGCTGGATAGATACCTTTGGCAGCTAATCCTCTTGATAGTACAGTAGTTGCATCCAAATGTGCAAATGTCGTGGCAGGAGCAGGATCGGTCAAATCGTCTGCAGGTACATAAACTGCTTGAATAGAAGTTATTGACCCTTCTTTGGTAGAAGTAATTCTTTCTTGTAAAGTACCCATTTCAGTACCCAGGGTCGGTTGATAACCCACAGCGGAAGGCATTCGGCCCAATAAGGCCGATACTTCGGATCCGGCTTGGACAAAACGGAAGATATTGTCGATAAATAGAAGGACGTCCTGCTCATTGACATCTCGGAAATATTCTGCCATAGTTAGGGCAGTTAAACCAACTCTCATACGAGCTCCGGGGGGTTCATTCATTTGACCATAGACTAAAGCGACTTTTGATTCCGCAATATTTTTTTCATTAATTACTCCGGATTCTTTCATTTCCATATAAAGATCATTTCCCTCACGAGTACGCTCACCTACTCCGCCAAATACAGATACACCTCCATGAGCTTTGGCAATGTTATTGATCAATTCCATAATGAGTACTGTTTTACCTACCCCAGCTCCACCGAAAAGTCCTATTTTTCCGCCACGGCGATAAGGAGCTAAAAGATCGACTACTTTAATTCCTGTTTCAAAAATGGATAATTGTGTATCTAACTGTATAAAGGCAGGCGCAGATCTATGAATAGGAGATGTTGTGCGAGTATCTACAGGACCCAAATTATCTATGGGTTCTCCAAGCACGTTGAAAATTCGACCTAGGGTTGCTCCGCCGACTGGAACACTTAGAGCAGCTCCTGTGTCAATCACTTCCATTCCTCTCTTTAGACCATCTGTAGCACTCATAGCTACAGCTCTAGCTCGATTATTTCCTAATAATCGCTGTACTTCACAAGTTACGCGAATTTGTTGGCCAACCGTATCTCGACCTTGAACTATCAGAGCGTTGTAAATATAAGGCATCTTCCCTGGTGGAAAAACTATATCGAGTACCGGACCGATTATTTGCGTAATACGCCCCAGATTTTTGTTTTCAAGTGCAGAAACCTCAGTATCAGAAGGGGGAGGATTTATTGTCATATTGAAAAATATCCTTTTTTTTTTTTGAAAAAAAAAAAAAAAAATTCAAATTAAGAAAAAAATGTTCGAGAACAACGCAAGTGGATTGGTTCATTATTTGAATATTTAATAACAAATGAAATGTATTAATTCATATTTAATAAAATATTTAATAATAAAAAAATATGGAATAATAAATGTAATTTAATAATCGATTTTCACCATCCAATCAATTCAATTGTTTTCAAATTTCAATGATTTAATTTTTAAGGTCAACCCAGTCATCCAGATTGTAGACAATACTATCTATATTATCTATGGAATTCCAACCTGAACTTTGTTTATGATTCTGTTTTTCTATCTCATTGGTCCTTATTTTTTATTTCCTCAGCATAGGATTTATACTGAGCATATTATTTCTTTTTACCGATTTTTCTTTTTATTGGGCAAATTCTGCCGATTTTGACATCTAGGATTTACATATACAACATATATCACTGTCAAGGTCAAGAGTATACTTTTTATTTATTATTTAGATTCGAAAATTATATTCCAAAATTCAAAAAAAAAATAAGAGATTCGAAAAAAAACGGTTGGGTTGCGCCATACATATGAAAGAGTATAGAATAATGATGTATTTGCCAAATCAAATATCATGGTCAAATTTAACAATGACCCATTCGGATTAATTGATAATATTAGTTGATGGATCATTTGTAAAAAGGTTTGATTAACTCTTAAGTTATGTCGAGTAGACCTTGTTGTTGCTATAATTCAATTCTTAATTCATGCGTTGTAGGGGGGGGGGATTTATGTCACCACAAACAGAAACTAAAGCAAAGGTTGGGTTCAAAGCTGGTGTTAAAGATTATAAATTGACTTATTATACTCCTGACTATCAAACCAAAGATACTGATATCTTGGCAGCATTCCGAGTAACTCCTCAACCTGGAGTTCCGCCTGAAGAAGCAGGTGCAGCGGTAGCTGCAGAATCTTCCACTGGTACATGGACAACTGTGTGGACCGATGGACTTACCAGCCTTGATCGTTATAAAGGACGCTGCTACGAGATCGAGCCTGTTCCTGGAGAAGATAATCAATTTATTGCTTATGTAGCTTATCCCTTAGACCTTTTTGAAGAAGGTTCTGTTACTAACATGTTTACCTCCATTGTAGGTAATGTATTTGGGTTCAAGGCCTTGCGCGCTCTACGTCTGGAAGATTTGCGAATCCCTAATGCTTATGTTAAAACTTTCCAAGGTCCTCCTCACGGAATCCAAGTTGAGAGAGATAAATTGAACAAGTATGGACGTCCCCTATTGGGATGTACTATAAAACCCAAATTGGGTTTATCAGCTAAGAATTATGGTAGAGCAGTTTATGAATGTCTCCGCGGGGGACTTGATTTTACCAAAGATGATGAAAATGTGAACTCCCAACCATTTATGCGTTGGAGAGACCGTTTCTTATTTTGTGCCGAAGCAATTTATAAATCACAGGCCGAAACAGGGGAAATCAAAGGACATTATTTGAATGCTACTGCGGGTACATGTGAAGAAATGCTAAAAAGAGCTGTATTTGCTAGAGAATTGGGCGTTCCTATCGTAATGCATGACTACTTAACAGGTGGATTCACTGCAAATACTACCCTGTCTCACTATTGCCGCGATAATGGTCTACTTCTTCATATCCACCGTGCAATGCATGCAGTTATCGATAGACAAAAAAATCATGGTATGCACTTTCGTGTATTAGCTAAAGCCTTACGTTTGTCTGGTGGAGATCATATTCACGCTGGTACTGTAGTAGGTAAACTTGAAGGAGAAAGGGAGATTACTTTAGGTTTTGTTGATTTACTACGTGATGATTATATTGAAAAAGATCGAAGTCGCGGTATTTATTTCACTCAGGATTGGGTTTCTTTACCAGGTGTTATCCCTGTTGCTTCAGGGGGTATTCACGTTTGGCATATGCCTGCTCTGACCGAGATATTTGGAGATGATTCTGTACTCCAATTCGGTGGAGGAACTTTAGGACACCCTTGGGGAAATGCACCTGGTGCCGTAGCGAATCGAGTAGCTCTGGAAGCATGTGTACAAGCTCGGAATGAGGGACGTGATCTTGCTCGCGAGGGTAATGCAATTATCCGTCAAGCTTGCAAATGGAGTCCTGAATTAGCTGCTGCTTGTGAAGTCTGGAAGGAAATCAAATTTGAATTCCCAGCAATGGATACTTTGTAATCCAGTAATAATAATTCGTTCTATTAATTTCCATTAAACTCGGCCCAATCTTTTACTAAAAGGATTGAGCCGAATACTGTACAGAATACTTGTTGTATCTATAAATGAATCCTATGGATCTTTCGGATTGATAGATTTTTTTCTAGTTCATTATTCTTTTTTGATTTGGAATATAATGAATTAAAATAGAAGTATTTTCTATTAATATTGACAACAGTGTATCAAACCAATATAATCCGATCGTGAATAAATGGATCGATTGACTCATGTCAGATAGGTTTTTTACTTCATCAAATGGTGGATTCGTTGTATTTTTTTTTTCTTTCATTGTAATTTAATGTCATTCATTGTAATTTAATGTAATATGTAACATAATATGTAACATTTGATTCTATTATTTATAGAATTGCATCTTTTTTTATTGCGATTGGATATAGACATTCTTGTTTGTAATTGGATTAGGGTTGCTAACTCAATGGTAGAGTACTCGGCTTTTAAGTGCGACTCCATTTTTTACACATTTCTATGAACTAATTGGTTCATCCCTACCATCGGTAGGGTTTGTAAGACCACGACTGATCCAGAAAGGAATGAATGGAAAAAGCAGCATGTCGTATCAACGGTGAATTCTAAAAATTTTTCATTCATATTTGATCCGACCAATATTTTTCTTTGAATTGTTGGCTCCGAACAAATGAATTCCGTTGGGTTTAATTAATAAAGGGATAGAGCTTAGCTGCTCCAATTATAGGGAAACAAAAAGCAACGAGCTTTCATTTTTGATTTGAATGATTACCACATCTAATTATACGTTAAAAAAGAATTAGTGCTTGCTGTGGAAAAAGTTTTTCCTACGAATGATGGATTAACGATTTTTGTTATGAGTCCTAATTATTAGCTATTCCCCATTATTTTATGGGGTAGCAATAAATGTGTAGAAGAAAGAGTATATTGATAAAGATCTGATTTTTTTCCAAAATCAAAAGAGCGATTGGTCCAAAAAATAAAGGATTTCTAACTAGCTTGTTTGTCCTAGAAAAATGAGAAGGAACAAGCGAGGGGAGATAGTCCATTAATGGGTTTTAACTCGTTTTCTAGGTATCGCTTCATATTTGTTTTTTTTTTCAATTCGAATATAGATCTAGAATACCTTGTTTTGACTGTATCGCACTATGTATCATTTCATAATCCAATGAATCTTTGACCAAATCAAATTTAGAAAATGAAGGAATATAAAGTATATTTAGAACGAGCTAGATCTCGCCAACAGGACTTCCTATACCCACTTCTTTTTAGGGAGTATATTTATGGACTTGCTTATAGTCATAATTTGAATAGATCCATTTTTTTGGAAAATGTAGGTTATGACAATAAATATAGTTTACTAATTGTAAAACGGTTAATTACTCGAATGTATCAACAGAATCATTTAATCATTTCGGCTAATGATTCTAACAAAAATCGATTTTGGGGATATAATAAGAATTTGGATTCTCAAATAATATCAGAGGGGTTTGCCATCGTCGTGGAAATTCCATTTTTGCGACAATTAAGCTCCTCCTTAGAGGAGGCAGAAATCCTCCAATCTTATAAAAATTTGAGATCAATTCATTCCATTTTTCCCTTTTTGGAAGATAAATTTACATATTTAAATTATGTGTCAGATATACGAATACCCTATCCTATCCATCTGGAAATCTTAGTTCAAATCCTTCGATATTGGGTGAAAGATGCCCCTTTTTTTCATTTATTAAGGCTGTTTCTTTATAATTTTTGTAATTGGAATAGTTTTATTACTACCAGAAAATGGATTTCTACTTTTTCAAAAAGTAATCCAAGATTATTCTTGTTCCTCCATAATTTTTATGTATGTGAATATGAATCTATCTTCGTTTTTCTACGTACTAAATCCTCTCATTTACGATTCAAATCTTTTAGCGTTTTTTTTGAGCGAATTTTTTTTTATGCAAAAAGAGAGCATCTTGAAAAAGTTTTTTATAAAGATTTTTCGTATCCTTTAACATTCTTCAAAGATCTTAACATTCATTATGTTCGATATCAAGGAAAATGCATTCTGGCTTCAAAGAATGCGCCTTTTTGGATGAATAAATGGAAACACTATTTTATCCATTTATGGCAATGTTTTTTTGATGTTTGGTCTCAACCAAGAATGATCAATATAAACCCATTATCCGAACATTCATTTCAGCTTTTAGGCTATTTTTTAAATGTGCGACTAAATCGTTCCGTGGTACGGAGTCAAATGCTGCAAAATACATTTCTAATCGAAATTGTTATCCAAAATTTGGATATAATAGTTCCAATTATTCCGCTAATTAGATCATTGGCTAATGCGAAATTTTGTAATATATTAGGGGAACCCATTAGTAAGCCGGTCTGGGCCGATTCATCCGATTTTGATATTATTGATCGATTTTTGCGAATATGCAGAAATCTTTCTCATTATTATAATGGATCCTCAAAAAAAAAAAGTTTGTATCGAATAAAATATATACTTCGGCTTTCTTGTATTAAAACTTTGGCTTGTAAACACAAAAGTACTGTACGCGCTTTTTTGAAAAGATCAGGTTCAGAAGAATTATTGCAAGAATTCTTTACAGAGGAAGAAGAGATTCTTTCTTTGATTTTTCCAAGAGATTCCTCTACTTTGCAGAGGTTACATAGAAATAGGATTTGGTATTTGGAT
>CAWUDS030004618.1:5000-7500 GCA_963859935.3 Lathyrus sativus | reverse complement strand
AAAAAATCGGTTTATAGAAAAAAGACGCTATAAATATTCCGAAAAAAGCTATACTCACCGAAAAAGTTGCATTTCTAAAAAATTCATACCAATCCACAGAATTCTTTGAATTTGGATGGAAAAGATCCATAGACGGAATTAACAATTTAGATAATAGATCCAAATCTATTCCTTCTTGGCTGAAAGAAATTCCAATGGACCCGACGAAGAAAGTAAATAGTACTAATACAAGCATAGAAAAGATCATAGTATTGTCAGATTCATGAGGATAAAAAAAAGGAATGTGTTTAGTACCAAAATGTTTACTATCAAGAAACAGACGTCTTATGCTTTTGACATTTCGATTTCTTCGATGTGAATATGTCCTCTCCCGAAAAAAAGAAGTCCTTTCATTATTATTCATTGTTAATAAAGCTAATAAATGAATTTTCTTTTTTAATTTTTTTTTTTCTTCTTTGCCCCATAAAGATATTGAATAGAATGAACTATTTTTCTTTCCATTGAAATTTTGAAAATGAACGTTTAAATATCCTTCAAAAACAAGTAAATAAATTCGAAACATATAAAATGCTGTTAATCCTGCGGTGGAACAAGCTATTATTGCGAAAATTGGTGAATACAACCAACTATCATTAAGAATCTCATCCTTGGACCAAAAACAAGCAAAAGGTGGGATACCACAAAGAGAAAGTGTACCTATTAAAAAAGCCATTTTTGTAATTGGCGCATGTTTTGTTAAACCGCCCATAAGAACCATATTTTGACTTTTATCTGGAGAATATCCAACAATAGCTTCCATTGAATGAATAATGGATCCAGATCCTAAAAACAACAATGCTTTTGAATAAGCATGAGTAATCAAATGAAATAAAGCGGCTCGATAAGAGCCCATACCTAAAGCTAACATCATATAACCCAATTGAGACATTGTAGAATAGGCTAAATTTTTCTTAATATCTTTTTGAGCAATAGCGAAAGTAGCTCCTAATACTACTGTTATTATACCTATCAAAGCTATTCCAGTCATTATGGAGGGTATAACTATGAAAAGAGGAAGAAGTCGAGCTACAAGAAAAATTCCCGCTGCTACCATAGTCGCAGCATGTATAAGAGCAGAAATAGGAGTAGGACCTTCCATAGCATCTGGTAACCATACATGAAGAGGGAATTGGGCAGATTTTGCAACGGATCCGCAAAATAACAAGAGGGCACACAAAGTAACAAAAATAATATTTACCTCATTCTTATAAATTAAGTTATTGAATATTAGAAATAAATCCCTAAATTCCAAACTACCGGTTATCCAATAAAAACCTAAAATTCCTAATAAGAAACCAAAGTCCCCTACACGATTCGTTACAAACGCTTTTTGACAAGCATTTGCCGCAATAGGACGTGTGAACCAAAAACCTATTAATAGATAAGAACACATTCCAACCAATTCCCAAAAAATATAAACTTGTATCAAATTGGAACTAGTAACTAATCCTAACATTGAAGTATTAAAAAAACTCATATAAGTAAAAAATCTCAAATAGCCTTGATCATGAGACATGTAACTATCACTATAAATTAGAACCAGAATACCAACAGTAGTTATTAATATTGACATAATAGAACTAAGTGAATCGATCAAGTAGCCAAACTCTAAAGAAAGATCATTATTTATAGTCCAAGACCATACATATTGATAGATAGAACGATTCTCGATTTGATGAATCGATAAATCGATCGAAAAAATCATAACTATGGTTAACAATAAAATACTAGGAAAAGCCCACATACGGCGAATATTTTTTGTTCCCGTGGGAAAAAGTAGAAGTCCTACCCCTATTAAAATAGGAATTGGAAGAGGGATGAAAGGTATGATCCATGAAGATTGATGTGTATATTCCATACAAAAAAAAGAATAAAAAATATTTAGATTCTTTATGAATTTTGTTTCTTATTCGTTTGTTTTATCTCTTTTGTTTGTAAAGGGGTTCGGTTAATAAAAAAGTGGATATAGAAATAGAATTGGATATTCTTAATTGTTCTGAATCTTTGCACAATACAATGGTTGGTCCCAATATTGGAAAGTACAAAGTGAAAACCGGCCAATAAGAAAATTCCTAGTGAAAAAAAAGAGTATTTAAAGTAATATATTCATGAATCATCAATATTATCTATGAAAAATTTGGAAAAGGTTTATAATATTCAATGTTTTTACTTTACCTTTTGATCGAAAAAAAAGAAAGAGGGAATTCCGATAGATAAGACATACGGCTAATTGCAGAATAATTCGTGTTCATTTACAGAACAAATGTCTTTCACATCAAACTATAGCAACGAAAAAACTATACTACTTGTATGCCAGTTCCCAAAAAACGCACTTCTATATCAAAAAAAAAAATTCGTAAGAATTTTTGGAAAAAAAAAGGATATACGGCAGCATTGAAAGCCTTTTCATTAGCTGAATCTATTTTTACAGATAACTCAAAAAGTTTTCAAATAAAAATGT
>CAWUDS030004616.1:0-25974 GCA_963859935.3 Lathyrus sativus | reverse complement strand
GTGAGAAAATAATAAAAAAAAGCTTTCCGTCCAAATTTAGTCTAAGTGTTTCATGTATAATATGTTTTAATACTAATTATTTTGTATTTTAAAAAAATTTCATTTGTAGTTATATTTAGGGATATGGGTTTCACGTGTTATTTTAAAAATTTCATTTGTAGTTATATTTAGGGATATGGGTTAACTAATGTAAGAAAGTGAAAAAATAATAAAATATGATTTTCGTCCAAATTTAGTCCATGTGTTTCATGTATAATATGTTCTAATGCTAATTATTTTATATTTTTGAAAAAATTAATTTGTAGTTATATTAATGGATATAGGTTCCACGTGTAATTTTAAAATACTCTTAATTAGGAGAGACATTAATTTTGTTATATTTTAAATTTATTTTAGTATTGACTAATATTAAAATAAATTATGTCATTAAGATAAATTAAATTAGTTGAAATATTTAAATTACACCATAATGAATAGCATTAAACTAAATTATCCCATTTTTTTCTCAAATATTAATAAAATATCTAACAATCCAATCATATGGATTTAGAAACAAACAAGTAATTATTTTTTATTGAAATGTTGTATTTTGGAAGTATGAACCACCAACATCAAGATCAGAATCAATTTAATTAATGTTTTCTGCATTGGAATCAACATTTAAGACCCATGTGGTTAATCTTTTCTACTATTTAGTTTGCAATTATATCCTAGTTGGAATTAGTTAGCTTTAAACACAATTTACTCCTAATTGTGTGTTGTCATCTTGAATATAATTTATATGTATACATAAAAAGTATTTTTATAAAAATATTCTAACTATAGACTATAGAGAATTAATAAAATTGAAATGGTCTTTTTCCAATAAAAAAATTAAACTATTTTTATGAAAAATATAATTATAATAGAATAAAAAATAAACTTTTTAAAAATTATTTAATAGATCACTATAATTCACATTTACTTAAATCGACATTTATCAACATTAAAATTACATATTAAAATATAAAATATGAATTTATAATATGTATAACATTAAACACTTCCTATCATAATAGTTGTATTAGTAGTTGCATCGATGTTGTATTGATGACTCATCAATCAACGCCATCAAATTTCCTCTTTTTCTACTACTAACAAATTTTTACTTTTCTACTACTAACAAATTTTTTGGGTGCTTCATGCTTTTCTACTATTTACAATTTTTTGAGTGTTTCCAATTTGAGATGATACTTTATATTATTTATCAACTATGTTCATAATTAACAATAAGCAATTTAATTTATAAATAAATAAATATGCAAGAAATAAGTTTATATGAAAGTAAAGTTCTTTCTTATATGAATAAATGTATAAATATAATACTAAAAATGTCTAAAAAAAGTAACTTAAAGAAACGGAACCCTTTTTAAATTTTATTTAGCGTAGGAAGGATTTTTTTAGTTGATACTTTTGTATATAAGAAATAATCAAAACTTTAAAAATTTATAAATAATATTAAAACTTAAAATGTAACTTACTTAAAAAAATTATTTTAGTTTGGATAAAACTGTTGATATTTTTATACATTACAAATAATCTATATATAATCAATAAGTTTTAATTCTCTAATATTAAAGTCAAACTAAAATTTAATGTAATCATTTAGTTTGGCTCAAACATATTAAAAAAAATAAACGAGAAAAATATTTAAAATATAACTTATGTATGTGAAATTAAATAATTATTCCTATAAAATATAAAAATAACATGACATAAAAATGCTATAAAACTAATTAAAATAGAAAATTTTGTAAAATAGACTTCGCGGAGATTAATCTAAATGTTACTTTAATTTAGAACAAATTTTGAAAATTGTGTATGCATATGCAAAAAAAAACTTTCATCGAGATGAAAAATAATTCAAGTACGAATTTAATTGAAAAAATAAAAGAAAATTACAATGTCCAATGTTGCACAAATATGTATTATAACTCTTGGGTTGAGAGAAAAACCAACGAGTAAAGGATTTGTCATTAGAAAAAGATAGAAACGTATTAATTCTAATTTAAAGAAATAAAACCTAGGTGTTACTTTCCATTATAACAAATCTTGAGAATTGTACAACATTAATTAAAAAAGTAAAAAAAAATCTCATAATACTATTAAAAAAAATATATAAGGCGATGATCTGGATCATGATATTATACATGGTTTGAATCATATTTTGACAGACTTGAAAATGTTAGAATTGAATCAAATCAATATACATGTTTAACATATTATGACATATATTTTATGCGGAATCAAAATAGTCATGTATAAAATTATAGGATCGATAAATTGATTTTAGGAATACCGAGATCTATTGAGAAAAAATTCTTTGACGATAATCCTGAACTCAGAAGTTGATGACTTTTGTGGTTCGTTATGAATCGATATTCTTTATGCCTCAAAGTCTCTTTGGATGGGGAGAATAGATAATTTGTTTGTGTACCGTATATTGGGGATCATATATTGGTAATTATCTAATAGATCACAATAATTCACATTTATTTAAAGAGGCATTTATCAACATTAAAGTTACCTATTAAAATATAAAATATGAAATTATAATATGCATAACAAAAAACACTTCCTATCATAGTTTTATTAGCAGAAGTTTCAAAATTACAAAAGTTCTGCAAGTAAACTCACGTCCAACTGAAGAAAGTGATGAGGTTGATTTTTAATTATTATTTTTATTGTCAATTAGTGAGATATTTATAAGTTCACACCGATATTGATATAGTATGCGTATTTTTAAAAAATATAATAAAAATGATATTAAAAAAATTAAATTATTCAATTAAAAATACATAATAAATTAATGCCTATAGTTAATTTCATATATAAAATATTAGAATCAACAATATCTTATTATTTATATAAATATATTTTTTTTATTTTGACATTATTTATAAAAATATCAAATAGTAAAACTTTTGTCATTATTATTCAATATTTTGATCAATAACTTTATGTTCATGTTATAATTGTTTTAATGTTTTAATAAAGTTGTTCCGTTTATAACAATAATATTTTTTTAAAATAATTTTTTCACATATGTAAAAAAATTATTGATAAATATTATACAATACTTAGAACAATTAAAGTAGTTTCCGTTTATAAAAATAATTTTATTTCATGTATATATAAATAAATTAATCAATGATGTGTTTTTTCACGTATATAAATATTAATTTTGGAATGGCATTACTAATATATTTGAATCAATATAAAAATATTTGAATCAATAATGTATTTTTCCTCGTAAGTAAATATTATATTGTTCAATAACATACATTTTCACTTATATTTTATAGGCCGACGTGATTGAAAATTTATGATTTTTTTAAACTAAAAATATTATTTGGTGGAGGTTAGAGTTGCATAGTAAAAATAGACATTCCATTTTTTATTTAACCGTAATAACTTAATTTACATTTATTTTTAAAATCTGAGTCAGAATACCTTGTTTTCTTCACGTAGCACATTACACGTACTATCTAGCGTTACATACCAGGGTTGCATAGATATCTGCCAAGAACTCTTACAATGAATGCTAAGTCGGGTGCAAACTTAAGCATACATAAGACTTCCCACAACTGAAGCATGTGGAACCTTATGCATCTCTTCCTTTTTTTAAGATCCGTAGTGGGGCATTGTTTGAGACAAAACTTGTCTCCTTTAGCCACGGACGTGTCTCCTGGTTTACTATCTTTCATGTATAAAATAAAAAATATAATGTCATTCTTATTAGAATATTAATAGTAATTCATATTTATTTAGTTGTACTATTTTCCTTAGCCCCTAAGTTTGTTAGAGGGTATTTTAGTATTTTATCTTATTCTAGTAACTCTAGTTTTAGCTTATAAATAGGGTGACAATCATTGTAACTTTTATCATGTTTTTTAGTCGTCATTCTTAATAGAATATTTCCTTTGTTCATCATTTATTCACCTTTGCACTAACAATTCTTCAATTATTTCTTATATTACATCAAATTTTATCTAAATTCAATATAAATAGGTCAATTCTTTTACCCTTATATTAATTTAATCTAAAAAATAAAATAGAAGAGAGGTTAATATATCAATATCACATAATACTCTGACATTTATTCCTAATAAAATATATTTATATTTTTTACCTACTTTATTTCATAACAAAAAAATTAATGTATTAATATAAAGCAATTAATATAATATTTATAATTGAATTATTATAATGAAGTCACCTTAAGACTGATTTTCATCTAATTTTAATATTAGTATAGAAATTCAAATTTAATCTCATCTCTTTTATTGTCAATTAGTGAGATATTTATACGTTCACACGGATATTGATATGGTATGCGTATTTTTTTCAAATATAATAAAAATGATTTTAAAAAAATTAAATTATTCAATTAAAAAGACATAATAAATTAATTCCTTTAGTTAATTTCATATACAAAATATTAGAATCAACAGTATATTATTATTTATATAAATACTATTTTTATTTTGACGTTATTTATAAAAATACCAGAATCAATAATAAAATTTTTGTCATTATTATTCAATATTTTGATCAATAACTTGATGTTCATTTTATAATTGTTTTAATGTTTTAATAAAGTTGTTCTGTTTATAACAATAATATTTTTTTTAAATAATTTTTTCACATATGTAAAAAAATTATTGATAAATTAATATTATACAGTACTTAGAACAATTAAAGTAGTTTCCGTTTATAAAAATAATTTTTTTTCATGTATATATAAATGAATTAATCAATGATGTGTTTTTTCACGTATATAAATATTAATTATGGAATGACATTACTAATATATTTGAATCAATATAAAAATATTTGAATCAATAATGTATTTTTCCTCGTAAGTAAATATTATATTGTTCAGTAAGATACATTTTTACTTCTATTTTATAGGCCGACGTGATTGAAAATTTATGATTTTTTAAACAAAAAATATTATTTGGTGAAGGTTAGAGTTGCATAGTAAAAATATACATTCCATTTTTTATTTAACTGTAATAACTTTCTTTTACATTTATTTTTAAAATGAGTCAGAATACCCAATGACTTTCTATAAGTGAGCATGAAGTCTGTTGTTCTCTTCAGGTAGCACATTACACGTACTATCTAGTGTTACATACCAGGGTTGCTTAGATATCTGCCAAGAACTATTACAATGTATGCTAAGTCGGGACGGGTGCAAACTTAAGCATACATAAGACTTCCAACAACTGAAGCATATGGAACCTTATGCATCTCTTCCTTTTTTTAAGATCCGTCGTAAGGCATTGTTTGAGACAAAACTTGTCTCCTTTAGCAACGGACGTGTCTCCTGGTTTACTATCATTCATGTATTAAATAAAAAATATAGTATCATTCTTCAATTATTTCTTTCATTACATCAAATTTTATCTAAATTCAATATAAATAGGTCAATTCTTTTAGCCTTGATATTAATTTAATCTAAAAAATAAAATAGAAGAGAGGTTAATATATCAATATCACATAATACTCTGACATTTATTCCTAATAAAATATATTTATATATTTTACCTACTTTATTTCATAATAAAAAAATTAATGTATTAATATAAAGCAATTAATATAATATTTATAATTGAATTATCAAAATGAAGTCCCTTAAGACTGATTTTCATCTAATTTTAATATTAGTATAGAAATTTAAAATTTAATCTCATCTCTTTTATTGTCAATTAGTGAGATATTTATACGTTCACACGGATATTGATATAGTATGTGTATTTTTTAAAAATATAATAAAAATGATTTTAAAAAAATTAAATTATTCAATTAAAAAGACATAATAAATTAATGCCTATAGTTAATTTCATATACAAAATATTAGAATCAAAAGTATATTATTATTTATATAAATATTATTTTTATTTTGACGTTATTTATAAAAATACCAGAATCAATAGTAAAATTTTTGTCATTATTATTCAATATTTTGATCAATAACTTTATGTTCATGTTATAATTGTTTTAATGTTTTAATAAAATTGTTCCGTTTATAACAATAATATTTTTTTTAAATAATTTTTTCACATATGTAAAAAAAATTATTGATAAATTAATATTATACAGAACTTAGAAAAATTAAAGTAGTTTTCGTTTATAAAAATAATTTTTTTTTCATGTATATATAAATAAATTAATCAATGATGTGTTTTTTCACGTATATAAATATTAATTTTGGAATGGCGTTACTAATATATTTGAATCAATATAAAAATATTTGAATCAATAATGTATTTTTCCTCGTAAGTAAATATTATATTGTTCAATAACATACATTTTTTCTTATATTTTATAGGCCGACGTGATTGAAAGTTTATGGTTTTTTTAAACTAAAAATATTATTTGGTGGAGGTTAGAGTTGCATAGTAAAAATAGACATTCTATTTTTTATTTAACTGTAATAACTATATTTTACATTTATTTTTAAAATCTTAGTCAGAATACCCAATGACTTTCTATAAGTGAGCATGAAGTCTCTTGTTCTCTTCAGGTAGCACATTACACATACTATCTAGTGTTACATGCCAGGGTTGCTTAGATATCTGCCAAGAACTCATACAATGTATGCTAAGTCGGGACGGGTGCAAACTTAAGCATACATAAGACTTCGCACAACTGAAGCATATGGAAGCTTATGCTTCTCTTCCTTTTTTTAAGATCCGTAGTGGCGCATTGTTTGAGACAAAACTTGTCTCCTTTAGCAACGGACGTGTCTCCTTGTTTACTATCTTTGATGTATTAAATAAAAAATATAGTGTCATTCTTCAATTATTTCTTTCATTACATCAAATTTTATCTAAATTCAATATAAATAGGTCAATTCTTTTAGCCTTGATATTAATTTAATCTAAAAAATAAAATAGAAGAGAGGTTAATATATCACATGACTATTCTTTTAGAGAAGATTATCGTTTTTATTTTAAAAGATTATAATAAAATAAAGGTCATACAGTTTTTTAATAAAATAGGAAAATTAGCTTATTATTTTTTTATCAACTTTTTTCAAATTTATATCTTTTTTAATTTATTTATTTTAGTTATATTTTAATGAGATAAAATATAAATTACATAACACAAAATAATGATTTAAAGAAATTTCTTTCATGTGCTTGAATGAAAGTATAGACACTAAAATTAAGAAGATTTAATATTATTTGATGAGGTTGGCTTACAAGACAACATCCTTTTTTTAAAGTTTTGTACCAATTGATTCCATCAATAACGAGATAAGTTGTATTTTGTATTAAATTTGGACAAAAGGGAATTTGTCATACTTTGTCATAATTCTTTTAGTGTGTCTAGAAAACTATTGAGACACCACTAGACGCATTTCTCCCTACAAATTACATATTGTATCTTCTTCATTTTCACATTAAAATAATGTTATGACGTGAAAAGAATAACCAAACCGACATACAACAATACATACAAGATTCATATAAACTTTTAGTTCTTCTACTCAAATATAACACACTATATAAATGTTTTAAGATTGATACTTTAATACATTTATTATTCAAATGGTCATTAGATAATTAATCCCACATGATTTTAAGAAGAATTAAAAATTAGATATTATGGAGTAATTATTAATTTTGAAACAATTTTATGCCATAGTCTTATTTACTTTTGATTTTAGTGGCCAACAAATTCTTAATAAGTTTGAGTTCATCAATTAAATCAAAATATGTATTTAAATTTATTTTTTAATAAATTATATTCTTTTTTAATATTCATTCTTTAAATTATATTTGAAATATGGTTAAAAAAAGGGTGATTCAACTTCATTAAGAGTAACAATTATTCTATAGTTTATATACTATTTTAGAAAGCATCACACGTGGTCGGCCCAATCTATCTCTCCGTCGTGGAGGGCCTAGCTCATTGATCAGTTGTCGCGCGCGGATCAATACGAGTGTTTTTGATGAAAACGTAATACAGCGACAATTCAACTCGGATATCGTCTCAAGGATTCTTTTATGTGATTAATCTACCAAATTCGAAATGGAGGGGGAGTTGGTTTGGTTTCTGATCGGATAAATAAAGAAAATGCAATTAAGCGGTTAAAATAAGTGATTATCAAAATAAGTCAATCTACTGTTTTCGGTTCCGGCTTATCACGGGTTTCTACCTTACAAATTTTCTAAGCGATTTCGATCCCTATTCGATTCCTATGTCAATTAACAAGCCCAAAAGACATAAACTAGATTAACAATCCTATATTCCAAATTAAGCAAACAGATTAAGTTTTCGTGAATTAAGCAAACACGAATTATAAACGCGAATTAACGACAAAGCGACGTAACGACGAATAAAAGCTAAGGATGCAATCATACGAATTTAATCAAAACAATTCTATAAACTAACAAATTAAGCAAAAGCAATTCATAGAATAGTGTTTAAAGAGAAACGAATTAGATTGATAAAGTAAAATCCTCAAAGCGTTGGAACGCGATTACAGCAGAATGACTCTAAGGAATTAGCTCTCCATGGTTCTCTCAAAGCTCCGAATGTATTTTTCATGAAAATGTAACTAGGTTAACAGTAACACGAGTATTTTTCCTTTAAAAAGAAAGCAAATTCGGGTCATAACCCAACTGGGTCGAAAACATAACCCAGGTCCAATACATGACCCAACACTAAAATAAAATTCTAATGCAGTAACTTCAAACGGAATTCTGGAATTTTTGGCTCCGAATCTGACTTCGACTCCAACACGATAGTCGTAGCGCTCTCTCTTAGCTTTCCGGCGATTTTTAGAATGCCTCAAACGGATTTCCGGAACTCCAGTTATGATTGTTTCCGTGCAGACTGCTAAAGCTGAAAAATAAGTGCGGAAATCAAATTAAGCCAAAAATAAAATAAAATATAAAAACAAAATAAAACATAAAAATAATCAAGATAAAGTAAAGAAATGCCTAAGTAAAAATATAGGAGCAAGTGCATAAATATGCACTGATCACTCATCACGCTGGGAGCGCTTAAGCGTCTCCCCATTGACACAAACTTTAGGATCTATGACATTTTGATATTAATGATTATAGGAATACCTTAACGAATATAATGAGAAAGATTTTTAGACAATAACAACGATAATTCTAAAATACAAAAGTGTAAAGACAAGTGTTTGACACTGGTTGGCTTGTGGATTTTTCTCAACCGGTACTCGTAATGTCTTGAAAACTCTTCGAATGGGGATAAAAAGAGATAATCTTCTTATAGGACGATATATTTGAGATCATAGCCTATATATAGAATGATAATCATTTAGAAGTCCTATTATTTCGAAATGGATTATCTTGACATCCACTTAAATTTAAGCACATATTCAATTAAATAATTAATTATTAAATATAATTAATTATTTTATTTACTTACTCAACCGATTAAGATTCTTATATATATATATATATATATATATATATATATATATATATATATATATATATATATATATATATATATATATATATATATATATATATATATATATATATATATATATATATATATATATATATATATATATATATATATATATATATATATATATATATATATATATATATATATATATATATATATATATATATATATATATATATATATATATATATATATATATATATATATATATATATATATATATATATATATATATATATATTGCTCTGTCCCGCTCATCACACGGGATCGGCCCAATCCATCTCTCCGTCGTGGAGGGCCTAGCTCATTGATAAGTTGTCGCGCGCGGATCAAAACGAATGTTTTTGATGAAAACGTAATACAGCGACAATTCAACTCGGATATCGTCTCAAGGATTCTTTTATGTGATTAATCTACCAAATTCGAAATGGAGGGGGAGTTGGTTTGGTTTCTGATTGGATAAATAAAGAAAATGCAATTAAGCGGTTAAAATAAGTGATTATCAAAATAAGTCAATCTACTGTTTTCGGTTCCGGCTTATCACGGGTTTCTGCCTTACCAATTTCCTAAGCAATTTCGATCTCTATTCGATTCCTATGTCAATTAACAAGCCCAAAGACATAAGCTAGATTAACAATCCTATATTCCAAATTAAGCAAACGGATTAAGTTTTCGTGAATTAAGCAAACACGAATTATAAACGCGAATTAACGACAAAGCGACGTAACGACGAATAAAAGCTAAGGATGCAATCATACGAATTTAATCAAAACAATTCTATAAACTAACAGATTAAGCAAAAGCAATTCTTAGAATAGTGTTTAAAGAGAAACGAATTAGATTGATAAAGTAAAAACCTCAAAGTGTTGGAACGCGATTACAGCAGAATGACTCTAAGGAATTAGCTCTCCATGGTTCTCTCAAAGCTCCGAATGTATTTTTCGTGAAAATGTAACTAGGTGAACAGTAACACGAGTATTTTTCCTTTAAAAATAAAGCAAATTCGGGTCATAACCCAACTGGGTCAAAAACATAACCCAGGCCCAATACATGACCCAGCACTAAAATAAAATTCTAATGCAGTAACTTCAAACGGAATTCTGGAATTTTGGGCTCCGAATCTGACTTCGACTCCAACATGAAAGTCGTAGCTCTCTCTCTTAGCTTTCCGGCGAATTTTAGAACGCCACAAACGGATTTCCGGAACTCCAGTTATGATCGTTTCCGTGCAGACTGCTAAAGCTGAAAAATAAGTGCGGAAATCAAATTAAGCCAAAAATAAAATAAAATATAAAAACAAAATAAAACATAAAAATAATCAAGATAAAGTAAAGAAATGCCTAAGTAAAAATATAGGAGAAAGTGCATAAATATGCACTGATCACTCATCACGCTGGGAGCGCTTAAGCGTCTCCCCATGGACACAAACCTTAGGATCTATGACATTTTGATATTAATTATTATAGGAATACCTTAACGAATATAATGAGAAAGATTTTTAGACAATGGCAACGATAATTCTAAAATACAAAAGTGTACAGACAAGAGTTTGACACTGGTTGGCTTGTGGATTTTTCTCAACCGGTACTCGTAATGTCTTGAAAACTCATCGAATGGGGATAAAAAGAGATAATCTTCTTATAGGATGATATATTTGTGATCAAAGTCTATATATAGAATGATAATCATTTAGAATTCTCATTATTTCGAAATGGATTATCTTGACATCCACTTATATTTAAGCACATATTCAATTAAATAATTAATTATTAAATATAATTAATTATTTTATTTACTTACTCAACCGATTAAGATTCTTATATATATATATATATATATATATATATATATATATATATATATATATATATATATATATATATATATATATATATATATATATATATATATATATATATATATATATATATATATATATATATATATATATATATATATATATATATATATATATATATATATATATATATATATATATATATATATATATATATATATATATATATATATATATATATATATATATATATATATATATATATATATATATATATATATATATATATATATATATATATATATATATATATATATATATATATATATATATATATATATATATATATATATATATATATATATATATATATATATATATATATATATATTGCTCTGTCCCGCTCATCACACGGGGTCGGCGTAGCTCATTGATCAGTTGTCGCTCGCGGATCAAAACGAGTGTTTTTGATGAAAACGTAATACAGCGACAATTCAACTCGGATATCGTCTCAAGGATTCTTTTATGTGATTAATCTACCAAATTCGAAATGGAGGGGGAGTTGGTTTGGTTTCTGATCGGATAAATAATAAAAATGCAATTAAGCGGTTAAAATAAGTGATTATCAAAATAAGTCAATCTACTATTTTCGGTTCCGGCTTATCACGGGTTTCTACCTTACCAATTTCCTAAGCGATTTCGATCTCTATTCGATTCCTATGTCAATTAACAAGCACAAAAGACATAAGCTAGATTAACAATCCTATATTCCAAATTAAGCAAACGGATTAAGTTTTCGTGAATTAAGCAAACACGAATTATAAACGCGAATTAACGACAAAGCGACGTAACGACGAATAAAAGCTAAGGATGCAATCATACGAATTTAATCAAAACAATTCTATAAACTAACAGATTAAGCAAAAGCAATTCTTAGAATAGTGTTTAAAGAGAAACGAATTAGATTGATAAAGTAAAAACCTCAAAACGTTGGAACGCGATTACAGCAGAATGACTCTAAGGAATTAGCTCTCCATGGTTCTCTCAAAGCTCCGAATGTATTTTTCGTGAAAATGTAACTAGGTGAACAGTAACACGAGTATTTTTCCTTTAAAAAGAAAGCAAATTCGGGTCATAACCCAACTGGGTCGAAAACATAACCCAGGCCCAATACATGACCCAGCACTAAAATAAAATTCTAATGCAGTAACTTCAAACGGAATTCTGGAATTTTGGGCTCCGAATCTGACTTCGACTCCAACATGAAAGTCGTAGCTCTCTCTCTTAGCTTTCCGGCGAATTTTAGAACGCCTCAAACGGGTTTCCGGAACTCCAGTTATGATGGTTTCCGTGCAGACTGCTAAAGCTGAAAAATAAGTGCGGAAATCAAATTAAGCCATAAATAAAATAAAATATAAAAACAAAATAAAACATAAAAATAATCAAGATAAATTAAAGAAATGCCAAATTAAAAATATAGGAGAAAGTGCATAAATATGCACTGATCACTCATCACGCTGGGAGCGCTTAAGCGTCTCCCCATGGACACAAACCTTAGGATCTATGACATTTTGATATTAATGATTATAGGAATACCTTAACGAATATAATGAGAAAGATTTTTAGACAATGGCAACGATAATTCTAAAATACAAAAGTGTACAGACAAGAGTTTGACACTGGTTGGCTTGTGGATTTTTCTCAACCGGTACTCGTAATGTCTTGAAAACTAATCGAATGGGGATAAAAAGAGATAATCTTCTTATAGGATGATATATTTGTGATCATAGTCTATATATAGAATGATAATTATTTAGAATTCTCATTATTTTTAAATGGATTATCTTGACATCCACTTATATTTAAGCACATATTCAATTAAATAATTAATTATTAAATATAATTAATTATTTTATTTACTTACTCAACCGATTAAGATTCTTATATATATATATATATATATATATATATATATATATATATATATATATATATATATATATATATATATATATATATATATATATATATATATATATATATATATATATATATATATATATATATATATATATATATATATATATATATATATATATATATATATATATATATATATATATATATATATATATATATATATATATATATATATATATATATATATATATATATATATATATATATATATATATATATATATATATATATATATATATATATATATATATATATATATATATATATATATATATATATATATATATATATATATATATATATATATATATATTGCTCTGTCCCGCTCATCACACGGGGTCGGCCTAGCTCATTGATCAGTTGTCGCTCGCGGATCAAAACGAGTGTTTTTGATGAAAACGTAATACAGCGACAATTCAACTCGGATATCGTCTCAAGGATTCTTTTATGTGATTAATCTACCAAATTCGAAATGGAGGGGGAGTTGGTTTGGTTTCTGATCGGATAAATAAAGAAAATGCAATTAAGCTGTTAAAATAAGTGATTATCAAAATAAGTCAATCTACTGTTTTCGGTTCCGGCTTATCACGGGTTTCTACCTTACCAATTTCCTAAGCGATTTCGATCTCTATTCGATTCCTATGTCAATTAACAAGCGCAAAAGACATAAGCTAGATTAACAATCCTATATTCCAAATTAAGCAAACGAATTAAGTTTTCGTGAATTAAGCAAACACGAATTATAAACGCGAATTAACGACAAAGCGACGTAACGACGAATAAAAGCTAAGGATGCAATCATACGAATTTAATCAAAACAATTCTATAAACTAACAGATTAAGCAAAAGCAATTCATAGAATAGTGTTTAAAGAGAAACGAATTAGATTGATAAAGTAAAAACCTCAAAGCGTTGGAACGCGATTACAGCAGAATAACTCTAAGGAATTAGCTCTCCATGGTTCTCTCAAAGCTCCGAATGTATTTTTCGTGAAAATGTAACTACGTGAACAGTAACTCGAGTATTTTTCCTTTAAAAAGAAATCAAATTCGGGTCATAACCCAACTGGGTCGAAAACATAACCCAGGCCCAATACATGACCCAACACTAAAATAAAATTCTAATGCAGTAACTTCAAACGGAATTCTGGAATTTTGGGCTCCGAATCTGACTTCGACTCCAACATGAAAGTCGTAGCTCTCTCTCTTGGCTTTCCGGCGAATTTTAGAACGCCTCAAACGGATTTCCGGAACTCCAGTTATGATCGTTTCCGTGCAGACTGCTAAAGCTGAAAAATAAGTGCGGAAATCAAATTAAGCCAAAAATAAAATAAAATATAAAAACAAAATAAAACATAAAAATAATCAAGATAAATTAAAGAAATGCCAAATTAAAAATATAGGAGAAAGTGCATAAATATGCACTGATCACTCATCACGCTGGGAGCGCTTAAGCGTCTCCCCATGGACACAAACCTTAGGATCTATGACATTTTGATATTAATGATTATAGGAATACCTTAACGAATATAATGAGAAAGATTTTTAGACAATGGCAACGATAATTCTAAAATACAAAAGTGTACAGACAAGAGTTTGACACTGGTTGGCTTGTGGATTTTTCTCAACCGGTACTCGTAATGTCTTGAAAACTAATCGAATGGGGATAAAAAGAGATAATCTTCTTATAGGATGATATATTTGTGATCATAGTCTATATATAGAATGATAATTATTTAGAATTCTCATTATTTTTAAATGGATTATCTTGACATCCACTTATATTTAAGCACATATTCAATTAAATAATTAATTATTAAATATAATTAATTATTTTATTTACTTACTCAACCGATTAAGATTCTTATATATATATATATATAATATATATATATATATATATATATATATATATATATATATATATATATATATATATATATATATATATATATATATATATATATATATATATATATATATATATATATATATATATATATATATATTATATATATATATATATATATATATATATATATATATATATATATATATATATATATATATATATATATATATATATATATATATATATATATATATATATATATATATATATATATATATATATATATATATATATATATATATATATAATATATATATATATATATATATATATATATATATATATATATATATATATATATATATATATATATATATATATATATATATATATATATATATATATATATATATATATATATATATATATATATATATATACATATATATATATATATATATATATATATATATATATATATATATATATACTATATATATATATATATATATATATATATATATATATATATATATATATATATATATATATATATATATATATATATATATATATATATATATATATATATATATATATATATATTGCTCTGTCCCGCTCATCACACGTGGTCGGCCTAGCTCATTGATCAGTTGTCGCTCGCGGATCAAAACGAGTGTTTTTGATGAAAACGTAATACAACGACAATTCAACTCGGATATCGTCTCAAGGATTCTTTTATGTGATTAATCTACCAAATTCGAAATGGAGGGGTAGTTGGTTTGGTTTCTGATCGGATAAATAAAGAAAATACAATTAAGCGGTTAAAATAAGTGATTATCAAAATAAGTCAATCTACTGTTTTCGGTTCCGGCTTATCACGGGTTTCTACCTTACCAATTTCCTAAGCGATTTCGATCTCTATTCGATTCCTATGTCAATTAACAAGTGCAAAAGACATAAGCTAGATTAACAATCCTATATTCCAAATTAAACAAACGGATTAAGTTTTCGTGAATTAAGCAAACACGAATTATAAACGCGAATTAACGACAAAGCGACGTAACGACGAATAAAAGCTAAGGATGCAATCATACGAATTTAATCAAAACAATTCTATAAACTAACAGACTAAGCAAAAGAAATTCATAGTATAGTGTTTAAAGAGAAACGAATTAGATTGATAAAGTAAAAACCTCAAAGCGTTGGAACGCGATTACAGCAGAATGACTCTAAGGAATTAGCTCTCCATGGTTCTCTCAAAGCTCCGAATGTATTTTTCGTGAAAATGTAACTAGGTGAACAGTAACACGAGTATTTTTCCTTTAAAAAGAAAGCAAATTCGGGTCATAACCCAACTGGGTCGAAAACATAACCCAGGCCCAATACATGACCCAACACTAAAATAAAATTCTAATGCAGAAACTTCAAACGGAATTCTGGAGTTTTGGGCTCCGAATCTGACTTCGACTCCAACACGAAAGTCGTAGCTCTCTCTCTTAGCTTTCCGGCGAATTTTAGAACGCCTCAAACGGATTTCCGGAACTCCAGTTATGATCGTTTCCGTGCAGACTGCTAAAGCTGAAAAATAAGTGCGGAAATCAAATTCAGCCAAAAATAAAATAAAATATAAAAACAAAATAAAACATAAAAATAATCAAGATAAAGTAAAGAAATTTCATAGAAAAAATATAGGAGAAAGTGCATAAATATGCACTGATCACTCATCACGCTGGGAGCGCTTAAGCGTCTCCCCATGGACACAAACCTTAGGATCTATGACATTTTGATATTAATAATTATAGGAATACCTTAACGAATATAATGAGAAAGATTTTTCGACAATGGCAACGATAATTCTAAAATACAAAAGTGTACAGACAAGTGTTTGACACTGGTTGGCTTGTGGATTTTTCTCAACCGGTACTCGTAATGTCTGGAAAACTCTTTGAATGGGGATAAAAAGAGATAATCTTCTTATAGGATGATATATTTGTGATCATAGTCTATATATAGAATGATAATCATTTAGAATTCTCATTATTTCGAAATGGATTATCTTGACATCCACTTATAGTTAAGCACATATTCAATTAAATAATTAATTATTAAATATAATTAATTATTTTATTTACTTACTCAACCGATTAAGATTCTTATATATATATATATATATATATATAATATATATATATATATATATATATATTATATATATATATATATATATATATATATATATATATATATAATATATATATATATATATATATATATATATATATATATATATATATATATATATATATATATATATATATATATATATATATATATATATATATATATATATATATATATATATATATATATATATATATATATATATATATATATATATATATATATATATATATATATATATATATATATATATATATATATATATATATATATATATATATATATATATATATATATATATATATATATATATATATATATATATATATATATATATATATATATAGATATATATATATATATATATATATATATATATATATATATATTGCTCTGTCCCGCTCATCACACGGGGTCGGCCCAATCCATCTCTCCGTCGTGGAGGGCCTAGCTCATTGATCAGTTGTCGCTCGCGGATCAAAACGAGTATTTTTTATGAAAACGTAATACTGCGACAATTCAACTCGGATATCGTCTCAAGGATTCTTTTATGTGATTAATCTACCAAATTCGAAATGGAGGGGGAGTTGGTTTGGTTTCTGATCGGATAAATAAAGAAAATGCAATTAAGCGGTTAAAATAAGTGATTATCAAAATAAGTCAATCTACTGTTTTCGGTTCCGGCTTATCACGGGTTTCTACCTTACCAATTTCCTAAGCGATTTTGATCTCTATTCGATTCCTATGTCAATTAACAAGCGCAAAAGACATAAACTAGATTAACAATCCTATATTCCAAATTAAGCAAACGGATTAAGTTTTCGTGAATTAAGCAAACACGAATTATAAACGCGAATTAACGACAAAGCAACGTAACGACGAATAAAAGCTAAGGATGCAATCATACGAATTTAATCAAAACAATTCTATAAACTAACAGATTAAGCAAAAGCAATTCATAGAATAGTGTTTAAAGAGAAACGAATTAGATTGATAAAGTAAAAACCTCAAAGCGTTGGAACGTGATTACAGCAGAATGACTCTAAGGAATTAGCTCTCCATGGTTCTCTCAAAGCTCCGAATGTATTTTTCTTGAAAATGTAACTAGGTGAACAGTAACACGTGTATTTTTCTTTAAAAAGAAAGCAAATTCGGGTCATAACCCAACTGGGTCGAAAACATAACCGAGGCCCAATACATGACCCAACACTAAAATAAAATTCTAATGCAGTAACTTCAAACGGAATTCTGGAATTTTGGGCTCCGAATCTGACTTCGACTCCAACACGAAAGTCGTAGCTCTCTCTCTCTTAGCTTTTCGGCGATTTTTAGAACGCCTCAAACAGATTTCCGGAACTCCAGTTATGATTGTTTCCGTGCAGACTGCTAAAGCTGAAAAATAAGTGGGGAAATCAAATTAAGCCAAAAATAAAATAAAATATAAAAACAAAATAAAACATAAAAATAATCAAGATAAAGTAAAGAAATGCCTAAGTAAAAATATAGGAGCAAGTGCATAAATATGCACTGATCACTCATCACGCTGGGAGCGCTTAAGCGTCTCCCCATGGACATAAACCTTAGGATCTATGACATTTTGATATTAATGATTATAGGAATACCTTAACGAATATAATGAGAAAGATTTTTAGACAATAACAACGATAATTCTAAAATACAAAAGTGTACAGAAAAGTGTTTGACACTGGTTGGCTTGCGGATTTTTCTCAACTCGTACTCGTAATGTCTTAAAAACTCTTCGAATGGGGATAAAAATAAATAATCTTCTTATAGGATGATATATTTGAGATCATAGCCTATATATAGAATGATAATCATTTAGAATTCTCATTATTTCGAAATGGATTATCTTGACATCCACTTATATTTAAGCACATATTCAATTAAATAATTAATTATTAAATATAATTAATTATTTTATTTACTTACTCAGACAATGGTTGCGATGACCTTGTCTTACCATTTTTCGTTAGGTTTTTCCGATCGTTTCCTTTCCCGCTCTGAGGGATAAATAACGAAAGGTGGCGACTCTTCTGTTGTGCCGGCACCTTATTTTCGCGCAAGCGACAACTGGCGACTCTGCTGGGGATATACAGCATCTAGGGACTTTTCCCATCCCTTATGCTGGGACCGTTTCCCATCCCCTACGCGAGTCAATCCTAGCGCTTGGGTGTTTATCTGTTGGGTGTTGTGCATATATGTTTTATCTTTTCCGCACTTTATTTTTCCGTACCTTTACCTTTCCGCATTTACTTTCAGCACTATACTATTATGATTATTGCTGTGGGAGAGGGAGGTTACTATGAGTGAGAAGCCGGACCTGGGCTTGAGTATGCACCTAGACATAGTTGCGGAGAGTAGTAGACGAACCTGTCTGCTGAGCAGGCACAGTTCCCTACGAAATTTGCGCTCAAACGAGGTTCTCGCCGAGGTGCTCCTTTCCGGTCCTGAGGATCTGAGGGGAGTCCAGACGTGAGGATTGTCGACTCTGGGGACCGATCATTTGGAAGTCAGCTAAGTGAGGCCTCTTCATGACTTGATGATGCCACTCCTTCTGGGAATCGTATCGTCACTCATGAAAGTCTGTGACGCTGATGACCGCATAGGATGTCGTACCTTTGTCCGTGGATTAGGTCCATACCTGTGAGCGGGATTGAGTTTATTGCAGGAAACTTTGACCCCCAAACCACCTGGTTTTCTTGACAGTGGATCAGTTATGTTGGTACCAGGTTTCTCAGTTGCAGATTTGTCTGTTCTTGATAGAACAGGTTTTGATCAGAGGACCTTATTATCAGGTGTATGTCTGTTCTTGATAGAGCAGGTTTTGATCAGAGTATTGTCATCAGTGGTTTGTTCTGGATAGAGCAGATTTTGGGGTCTGAAGATCTCATCAGCAGATGTTGTTTGTTCTTGATAGGGCAGATTTTGAGTGGGGTCTGAAGATCTCATCAGCAGTTGTATGTTTGTTCTTGATAGGGCAGATTTTTGATTTGGGGTCTGAATACTTCATCAGCAGATATTTCTTGATCATACATTAGGGGTCCTTATTATCAGACATTTGTTCTTGACAGAGCAGAATTTTGATCCTATGTATAAGGTCCTATCAGATGATTGTTCTTGGCAGATCAGATTTGTGGTCCTCCACCGGGGTTTTCTTCTCGTCAGTGATTGTTGATACAAAACCTCCACAGCAGTTACCTGGATATATTATTGCATGACTGCATTTTGCATTAGCTCGCATATTCATGTTTGCATTCCATTAGCATGTGTCTGTGCTGCAGGCGCGTTTCGTACCCTGATTCTGGTGTCCCGAGCAATATGAGATATTTTCTTCCATGAATGGATCTAGTCTTATCATTGCATTGACACTATGTTGGCACGTTGACACCAGAATTAGGGGTGATCTCCTAAACGTACAGACACCCATGGCATTAGCATAATTCATCTTGCATGACAGAAGCCGGGGCTTGTCTTCTAACCCTTGTGTTTGCAGGTTTGACTCAGAATCGAGCAACTCAGACTAATGGAGCAAGTACAAGCTGAGTTGGGGAAAATCCAAAGCCAGTTGGGGCAGGTCATGAATGACATACAAGCAGTGCGTCTGGACCAGCAAGTACTCAGAGAAGAGAATCAGCAGCTGCAGAATCAGTTGAGCTTTCTCATGGGAGTGGTGAGAAGTATGCTAAAAAAGGAGAGTGGTCAAGCACCCAAGGTGGAGCCCAAGGTGCTTCCTCCATTGCCGTCAGTGCAACCTGTGCTGAAGCCAAGTGGACTTCGTGGATCCTCTACACAGCATGAAGCTCGAGGCCTGTCTCGTCAGCAGCCGCGCCAGGCATCTCAGCATAACCCTGAAGGTCATAATCAAAAGAAGAAGCTACTTGATAGAGCTGTAGACCCAATACCTGTGAGTTATGCCCAGTTTTTGCCACTGTTGGTTCAGAACCGTGTTCTCAAGCTTCGGACTTTGGATCCACCGGATGACGTGTCACCAGACGTTGATCTCAGCACACATTGTGATTTCCACTCAGGAGCACCAGGGCACCATGTTGAAACATGTAAGGCTCTCAAGAATAAGATTCAAGACCTTATTGACTCAAGGACAATTAGGCTTGTGTCGGGCGGCATGAGAGCATCGGGAAAGTTTATCACGTACCCTGCAGGAGAGGTGAATGATTCCACTCCTTTGCCTAAAGCTGAGAAAGATCTTGAATATGTCCCGCGACCTTTGGTGACTGCATCGCCTCGCTCGCAGTTTCTACCTAGATCAAGTTCAAGGACGCAAGCGCCTAAACAAGGGACCGTTGCCATGCAGAAACGACGACCTCTTGCTCCTGGGCGGAAAGAATACCAGCACCAGGATCAAAAGAGGCCTCGCAACCACTTAGAACGAAGGAATGCTTCTCTCCATCCAGTGCCTGTGCCGTATAGCCAGATTCTTCCACAGTTGATTCAGAATTCTTTGGTGGAACCGAAAGCTCTCAAGCCCGTGCCAGAGCCATACCCTTCGGGGTACAATCCTCATGCTCAGTGTAGTTACCATGGTGGATCTCCGGGGCATTCAACTGAAGATTGCAAGGCTTTTCAGGCGAAAGTGCAACAATTGATCGACAAAGGGTGTATTTCCTTTCCAGATGGAGTTTTGGTTGTGCGTGACAACCTCTCAGCTGTCTGAGCTCGCAGATTCAGAGGGTTATTTCCAGAAGCCAGTGGTCCAGACAGGCAGACGTCCTCAGCATTGGCAGTCCTCGAACTTTTTATCATTTGCATTTGTAGTTTCTTTTCTGTTAGTTACTACTTGTTGTTAAACATTGTATGTTTCGAATGGCAATATTAATAAAGTGAATATGCATTTTTTCTGAACTAGTTGTGTCGTTGTCACTCATTTACTGCATTGCACTGACACTTGCATTTTATTTACTCCACTTTATTACTATGAGTAGCAAAGATTGGAGGGAGGATGATGAAACTGAATACTCATAACCTATGATCGTATTTCTTTCAGATAAAACCTTGCCGATGACGTACAAGGCATTGTTTCAAATTCCCTAAACACCGGAGAGATAAGGAAGAGAATCCCTTGTTAACCACTTCGAGCCGAGAAGTAGAAGTTTCGTTCGGACTTTTTAAACCCTTACATCTTAACCCGGGGCAGGGTAGTTGTCAGTTAGCTTGATCGAGCGTTCAAGTCTTATAGAGGAGTGTTGTCCTTCGAGGACCAATCACATCGTATTCCTCTCCAGAGGTCGTACCTCATCAACCACAATGGTTAAACCTCACCAACCAGGAGTGAAACAGTTATAACCCTTTTGGAGTAATCAAGACAGCCAGTGTCGCACGACTCGTTCCAAAAGAAAAAAAAAAGGAATAAGAAAGCCCGCTAAGTAAAAAAGAAGAGCTAGAAAGCAAATACTTAGGCAAAAATCAGGGCATCCCGCTGGACTTCAAAAGAAAAATCGAAAAGAACTCCGAAGAGTCAGTCCAGGAAAAAATTAGGGAATCAAAAGAATGAAAAAGAAAGGATATAAAAAGAAAAATCCTCAAACAAGGACAAAGTCGTGCGGACACAGGCACCGAAACGAAAAAGGAGTAACTATCACTCCGAAACACCGTGTAAACTCTGTAACCAGTTGTTCCCAATATTCAACACACCTCTCGAAGAGGCGAGCGCTCGAGCTAAGTTAACTGAACTTTAGGATCGGAGAACATCACGTAGAAGGGGTGGGTACAAATCATAATTTGAGCCAAATATCCTTTGTTTCACGAACCGTGAACCCTACCACGATACAACCCTTAAAAGACCTAATTGAGGTCGGGTTTATTCTGAAAGCGCATTACGATAAGGTTGAGTAACCTGACTCCTGCACGATTTGCTAATCATATCCTTATTGCATTTTTCACTGATCGAATCAGCACTACGTTTGAACTCTTTGGTTCATTCGTCACTCACTAGCATGACACGTAAATGAGTGACAGTACAACATTTTTCGAAATTTGCATGAACACTGTATTAAAATTACCATTCGTGAATAGACAATTTTAATTGCAGGTCAGTAGCTGATACGGAGGAACTTCAACAGGGAATAGTCAATCAGGACTGAATCGTCAGAGGTCTGGATCAGAACGGTATGCTGCGAAGCCCGGTGAATTTGGGGCAATGACTTCCTGTGAGTTTGGAATCAGTTTGTCCGAGGACAAGTCCCGGAGCATCAGTTGATTATGGGGCAGTTTATGCAAGAAGCGGTTGATCGGAAGTGAATCTTCTCGAGACCCAATCAGGGGCAGTTATCCAGAATTCTTGCGATTTGGGGGCAGATCCCTCCAGTGTTCGATCAGAGCATGTTGAGTCGCTCATCGCTCGTTCAGGGGCAAACTACTTCAGAGATATTGAAGCCAACTATGCTGAGAGTTGATTAGTCGAGGATGAATCCTTCCGTTGTACCGATGTTGGGACAAGCCATCTGAAGATTGTCTTGTTGCCAGTTGTCTTCTGTTCAGATTGAATTATTCCCAAAAATCGGATTGGGGCAAGTTGAATTGCACTGGGACAAGTTGTTCAAACAAGTTTGTTCACCCTAGCAAGAGTTGAGTGTCGAGGAATCGCGTCATTCCCCTGCCACGACCTGAGCCTTCTGAAGAAGCCTTGCTATCATTGGATTGTTATCCTACAGCCTAACCTGTTACTCGGCTCCATTATTGGTAGTCTGTATTCCCTGTGTCGACGTTGTTGAATCAGGATTGTTTCTCAGCAGAGATGTACAGTTTGAGATGGTTTCCCCTGTGCAGTTTGAGTCTGCGGCAAATTGAAATGGAATTTATCCCTTATCAGAGTAGGGTCAAGATTAGCCTCGGTAGGGCGGGATTGATATTCCCGGCAGAGTATGGCCATCCCAAGCATTGAACGTTGATTGGCCTGATATGCTATTTTCCCAAGTGGGTTGAGACTGAAGCCTTCCCTGACCAGCAGATTTGGGTTTATTTCCCAAGCAGGGGGACTGATGCAATGTTGTATCCCCACAGAGTCCGAGTTTGACTCCTTTCCCTCCGAGTCTAGGTCATTGACTCATTCCTTAAGCAGAGGTCGACGGTGGTTCCCTCATTGAGTAATCTCTAGACGGGTAGATTTTGATGTCAGCCAGAAAAGAGTTATTTCTCAGCAGATTGCTTCGTACCCTATAAGGACTTAGGGTGTTCAAGAAAGACCGTTCAGGGTTGTCTTCCTCGGTGAAGTGAGATTCCAGTTCAGTGATCGATTATTATCTTCCGCAGACGTCAGAGGGGTTTCCTTGATAGGGTCAGTACATCTCTAACAGAGTTGTACCACGGGAAGCTAAGGATTGATATCCCCATCAGTGTTGATACACAGATATTCCTCATCAGGCTTATTTACCCGGCAAGTGTTACCCAGAAGGGTCAGTCCCCGTAAGGCGTATGCGAGATTATTCTCAGCAGATCAGGATTGATATCCCCGAAGCGGGGCGATTCCTCTTTCTCCAGCAGAGTTCAGTGGCTTCTCCTCCGCAGAGTATGAACGCGAGATTGTGAGCATTGATATGTCTCCCCACGCAGAGATGATTCTCTTCCCCAAGCAGACGCATCCTGAAGGAACGTCATCCTCTCAGCTGAGTCGCGCGCCGAAGCTCGTATGTCCCCAGCACAGGGTCACAAGTGCAGATGTCGTAGAAATGTTCGGATGCTGAAGCTCGTGCTTTCCCTAATAAAGTCGCCGAAGCAGGTGTCCCCCCAGCACCGGGTCACAAGTGCAGGTCTCGTAGGAAGCTATTCGTACGCCGAAGTATGCAGTAACTGATGGTGCCAGACGGGAGCCTCCAGCGGAATTGAGATTCCCCGCCAGAGCCGTATTCTCTACCAAAGTCGAATGATTCCCTCTTCCCCAGTAGAGTGTCGGAACAGCTGATGCTGTATCCCTCCGCAGAGTTGTATTCTCCCCCGAAGTCGGATGATTCCTTCTTCCCCAGCGGAATTGAAATTCCTCATCAGCGTCGTACTCTCTAGTGAAGTAGAATGATTTCTCTCTCCCCGGCTGAGTCCGCAGACCCCCAAGAGAGCCGAATCCTTGGAAGCAGTTGGGACCACGAGTGGATTTTCCCTAGCAGAGCATTGAACAGCTGATGCTGTATTTCCCCCAGAGTTGTACTCTTTCCAGCGAAGCAGAATGGTTTCTCCTTCCTCAGCCGAGTTTGCAGATGTCCAAGAGAGCCGAATCCTGGGAAGGTGATCAGATCATGATTGGTTTTTCCCCAGTGGAGTGTTGAGCACCTGAAGTTGTTTCCCCACAGAGTTATCATCCCCAGAAGAGTAGCCGAGACGGCCACGCAGTTTATTCTCGCGATTGATATCACTTTCTCTCAGCAGGTCCAGGGTCTCGTGGAGCTTCGTTCCCCTGCAGCAGTCAACTGAAGTTGTCTTCCCCGCAGCAGTCAAGCTGAAGATCATTTCCCCAGACGGAGCCCAATTAATGTTGGCGTGTTAATATTCTCCTCAGCAGGAGGGTTCCTCTACCTGAGTAGTTCTTTCTCCTTGACAGGAGGTTTGCCCCTTGGCATTTATTTTGCTGATGGGATCGCATCATTGTGCATGATTGCATGGCATTTAGCATAAACGCATAGCATTTC
>CAWUDS030004615.1:0-31263 GCA_963859935.3 Lathyrus sativus | reverse complement strand
CGATGCTAATTAAAGAATAAGCCTCATTTATGATGTTTATATTGATAATTAACATTTTTACATCAATTACCACGAAAATGACACAAAGATTAAAGGAAATCATTATTTAATGCAAGTTGCAAAAGTGAATAGTGAAGAAAGAGAAAAAAGGTGGCTACCATTGTCAAATCATCAACTTTAATTCAACAAGTCACCTCCTATCCTATGAAGCATGATGAAAAAATCTATAGGGCATGGGGAATATCTTAGTAGAGTGGCTTAAAGATAAAGGTGAAGATTTCATTGGAAAACTCAAAGATTTTCATGATGGAAGGTTAAAATTGACAATTTGCTTCACTTTTGCCCATACCTTGATTCAAGGCCTTTGGCTATAAATAGAACTCACTTACTACATCAAAAACACACAAGTTCCATGCTAGAAACCAGCTAGAACTTTCTTTCTTACACAATCACAAGTTCTTACAAAATCTCATTAAGTTTCCAAAATCCCTCAAAATTTGCTTTTGAAAAACACCTTTCAAAACCATTTCCAAACTTCTTCCAACTCAAGAAACACTTCAAACACATAAAGTATGATGTATTGAAGCTATCCAAGTAACTTCCACACTTATGTAACAAGATCTTGGAAGAGCTCTCAAGATCTCTGGTTTTCTTATTGCTTAAGCTTGCTTCAAGAGGTAAACCTAAAACTCATAAATGTGAACTTTCCACTTGCATTCCACATGTTACCATGACTGTTTTTTTACCATGATGATCTTGAAAATTTTCAACTTGTAACTTGATTTTTCTTGTGAGATTGATCTTGTATTATTCTTAAAATTTTGTTAACATGTTTAAATAATCAAATTTGTTTGATTCATTGTCTTACCATGTGCATTTTATTCCTTTTATCATTTAGATTTTCATGTTTTGTTCATCCAAACTTCAAAAAATCATAACTCATCCATTTTTCATCATTTTGAACCCATTATTTTTACATTGTGTTTGTCTTGATGCCTACTTTCATGTGATATTTTTTAATTCCATGTTTGTTCATATTTTCATGCCTTTTGGTTGCTTGTAAGTTGCCTTTATATTGAGATCGTTATCTCGTGTATGCAGATGAATTTCTTTTTCACTGTGATCATTTGTGTTATGATATTCACTCATTCTCATTTATACTATGTTAGTTAACATGTTAGGGTACTCTCCCTTGGTTGTTACCATTATTTCATATTGCTTTCCTCCTAAATTATAAGGTTAAACTAATTTACTTGTGTTTTGATTATAATCGATACACGTTGTTGTTACACTAAATGCACATTGACTTTATGGCATGCTCACTTTCAAATTGTGATTTGATTACATGGTTTTTACCCTCATGCTTTCAATATTTGTTAAGATATGTCTTTCATCTTTGTTAAGATACATGGTCGTTGGTTGTGACTAATTATTTTCTTTTCCTATTGTAATATGCATACTTGTTTGGTTGTAACCATGCCCTTTTGTTTAAAGTATTGATTGCTTTGTTAAGTGCTCTCCCCCAAGTGATGGAACTTTTTTTAGTTCTCATCCAAGTTGTCTCCTCTCTCTTCTTCCAAAGGAAAGTCTCTCTATTGACCCTTGGGTCATAGATAGCTCAATACCCTCATAGGCCTCGAAAGAGCCTTAACCCCCTTTTTGGTCTAGATAGAACCAATAGGATTCACACTCATAGGTCTGGATAGAACCTTCCCCTTTTTTGGTCTGGAAAGAACCAATTGATTCTTTAGTTCGAGCCCGAACTACGACCGCTCTGATTTCTCATTGGACAATGAGAATACGTAGGCACAAGATGCGATATCTTGACGAGCAACCTTCCCCCTCACTAGGAGTGTTTACAACTAGAACCCTAGGATAGAGTTGTTAACTCTATGTAAGGATCATGGATATGATCACTTACTTCCCCCTTTGGGTGTTACAACATAGACATAGAGAGTTTTGTGAAACTCTACACAAACATTATTATGTTTGTTCCCCTTTATACCTTGATCACAATCAAGCATTCTTCAACCCTAGTGAGGTGAACTACGATTGCTATGATTCTATCCTAGTTAGGATACGTAGGCAGAGGACGCGATGTCTTTGCGAGCAAACTTAGAAACAATCTTAGGTCTTCATCTATCATAACCTTCACCTTTTTACCCAATACCCAAACCTTAGCAAATATTTAACAAACTTAGCATACAAACAAACAAAAGGTTCCTGTAGAGTACTACAGATGTTTAGGATGTGAAATACCTACCCTATGCATAACCAACCCCCGATCCCCGAATCTCTTAGCATTGTTGTAACATCGCGCAAAAGGTTATTTCTTTCTTTAGACCTTTCCTTTGGATAAATTAAAGTCCGGTTGTAAAAGAATTAAGGTTCAAGTTAATTCAATAGCTTGATATCGGATTTTCACCGCAACACAGCTCGAACGCACGGATAAAGGCTAGGGCGTTGGGATGCAGCTGGGACGGGGCCAAACGTAACCAGTCGAAAAGACCCAAATGGAAAGCAGAGAACGACAATCTAAGCCGAGCCTCTTTGAAATAGAATTTGTGCATAGGAAACGTCCTCCGCCCATAGCTCGAGCAGATACGATGATGCTCCTTAGGACAGTACACCTGCCAGTGTTGCGGCTCCCCCTCCACCCGATCCTATACAGTAGTATGGGCACCAGACGTATCAAAGGCGAAACAAGACGAGGTGGACAGGGGGCTCTTCAGCCACCCACTCCTCGACAGGGAGAACCCTCTAGTCAAAATCTGGGACTTTGGGCTCGTTGTCTTCGACCATCGTCCCCGGTATCAAGGCCGACATGAACACCTGAAAAGTAGAGGATAATGGTGAATTCGATAGCCAAGATCAAATCCACCCTTCCACCGCAGGTCAAGTGAAATGGAGACGACGGCGGGCCCGCGAACAAAAGACAAACGCCCGGGCAGACCCCGAGGGGCACTCCTCGCTGCTTTTCCTCGGGGAATTCAAAGCTAACCTATCGCCCCTCCCCCGGGGCTTCATCGAAGGAAGCGCCCGTCCCCGGGGCATTCATCGGAACAGTCGGTCCCTCCCCAGGGCATTCATCTAAACAACCCTAAAACTCGCATCTCTCCTCGGGGCATTCATCGTGCCCCGACCACAGACCCAAATTAAACGGCGAAAATAAAAGAAGAGAAGAAGAAAACTTACTTTATAAACGGCGAGGGACGGGATGTGAAACTAACGGCACGACGGCGGTTCACAGCAACGGCGGACGGGGAAGAATTACAGAGCTTCGCAGGTGAGAAAGCAAGGTGAAAAGTAAAAAGTGCACGGGGACCCCCATATTTATAACCCGGCGTAGAACTCGAAGCGACGCTAGGCCTTTGAGTGCCCTAGGGTAGCCGCCCTCACGCTCACTCGGCGCGCGACACGTGGTGATAAGCTGACAGTCGCGTCCTTTCAAATGCCTCCGCACGCGCATCCGGTGACCTGAAGGGACCCTCGCGCACGCACGCCCCGCCGAACACAAGCCTGCGGGTCTCACACCTCACTATCTCCTTCCTCGAAGCAACGATCTCAAGTCCTCGCTCTCCCGCCGAAGAGCTTTGACTTAGGGGGCTCCTGTTCTGGCCTGGGCCCGACCTCACCTCGCGGCCCAGCCCAATGATGCGCAGCCAAGGCCCAATATGATTTAATTAGGCTGGCCGGGCATGCGACCCCCTCGACGGGCAGGACATGCTCCCGCCGAGTAGGAAGGCGTGCCTCAAGGCGCCCTCGACGCTCTCCCATCGTCGGGCAGAATCCCCATACCAACGAGCAGGACAACGTGTCTCTCTCACGCCCTCGGGTGCTCCCCTCTGCAGGGAAAACAACGCACCTCCGGGGAACCTCCCGAGCTCCCCTCCACGGGGAGAGCAACGTGACCTTCACACGTTCTCCACGTGCCCCCCTCCGTGGGGACACGTCACTAACCAACTACCCACCTCTGAAAGAGCAGGTCAAACCCACTTTCCGGAGATCATGGGACTGTTGGACTAGGGCGAAGACCACGTTCCGGTCTTCACTACGCCACGTAAGCCCTAGCAGTCACCTGGGTTGGGCCTGGCAATCCAGCATAACGCAAGTGACCGTTGGCCCAGCGCTGGGTCTCTCTATAAATACCCTATTCCATAAGAGGGCCAAGTAATTCACTTCTCACCCCTTTTCTGTACTTTGCTCTCACTCTGCCCAATTCCTTACTTTGGCATCAGAGTGTCTTGCAGGTACACCCCCCTTTCTCCTCCTCATCACCGGTGAACAGGTAGCAATCCAACAGAGTGTGGCCAGCCCGTGATCCTCTCCTGAACAGGTCAGATCAAGTCCTATGTGATCATATTTGGCCATAAATTAACACTAAAAATTTAGAGAATCTTGTATATAGATTTTTACATATTATATAGATTTTTACATATTATTTTTAATTTCGGAAATATAATTTCGAATGTATCTTGTATATACGCAACTAATGTCATTTTGAGATACGTCCCAGACATTTAAGTTAGTTTATTTCAGAGATATATCTCCAAAACAATTTTAGGAAAACATTTTAATTATTCTGTTCAATGAATATTCCAGAGATATGTCTCCAGAACAATTTTAGGAAAACATTTTAATTGTTCAGTTCAGTGGATATTCCGGAGATGCATCTCCGAAGTTGTGGATGACAATTTAAATTTTTTGGTCACCTTTGCATGTTAGGTATTTTCGGAGATACATCTCCAGCAATATTTGATATAACTTCCAGCTGCATGACCAGCCCTCCATTGTGTCGTACCTCGAAAAATACGATCCTCGCGATGGACGCGGAAAAATACTGTTCGAAACAGAGTCGCCACCAATCTTTATTCATTCCAAGGGAGGAATAGGAAAATATCGATAAAACCTTTAAAGGGATAAGAACATGGTTATCACAACCAATATTCTAGGTTCGGGAGTCGATTACATAGAGGGAAGGTATTAGCACCCTCTACGTCCGTTGTACTCAACGGGAACCTCTTGATTCAATTCGCGAGAGAAAGTTAACTATGTTTGTGCATCTTCTAAAGGGATTTGCTTGCTAATAGGAAAAGGGGGGATTATTAAGATAGGGTGCTCGCCAAGGATTGGGGCCCTTGTGCCTACGTATCTTCACTTGTAAGAAGTGGAAAATCAGAGCATTCGTAGTTCGTGGGACTACGGGTAAAGAGGGGATTGTGGGGAATGTGCTCGCCAAGATCATCACAATCTTGTGCCTACGTATTCTCATTGATAAATGAGAAATCAGAGCAGCCGTAGTTCGGCCAACTACGGTAAAAGGTTTGTGTTTGACGAACGAGTGTTTAGGTTGCATTCTAACTGCTAAACGTTGGCTTGTCTGCTCGCTAGGGGAGGCTGAAGCACTAGTTTGTTATGCGCGGAAGAAGGGACTAAACAATGTTCTTGGTAAGAGTTGTTTGAATTGTAGATCGCACGAGGGCGAGTAGAGTTTGATTGGTTAAGTATTTGGTTTATAAGAGAGGATATATTCGAATAGGATTTAGAGTTTTAGTCGCACGGGGGCGAGAAAACAAGGTTTGATGTATAGCTAGAGGTGACGATTACCTGAAGCTTAAGAAAGAATTCACGGGCCTAAATAATCGGGAGAGTGAACCAAAGACTTGGAGCTCTCTCTTTTTCAATCTCAAATGTGAAGGAAAATGATATAGTTTGAGTAAGTGTATCGGATGACGATTACTCGAAGCTTAAGAAAGACTTCTCAGACTTTAAATAATCGGGAGAGTGAACCAAAGACTTGGAACTCTCTCTTTTTCATCTAGAAAGGAAGGAAATGGGTACGGTTCGAGTAAGTGGATCAGATGAAGATTACTCGAAGCTTAAGAAAGACTTCTCGGACCCAAGTAATCGGGAGAGTGAACCAAAGACTTGGAGTTCTCTCTTTTTCATCCCAAAGAGTGGTTATGTTTCGAAAGTTTTGAACGATAGAATGTGGTTAAAGTATTTTAAAGGATGAGGATTAATCGAAGCTTAAGAAAGACTTCTCGGACCTCAAATAATCAGAAAAGTGAACCAAAGACTTGGAACTCTCTCCTTTTCTCATCTAATATTATGAAAGATGCTTAGTATGATTAGAGTGTATTAATCGGATGACGATTACTCAAAGCTCAAGAAAGACTTCTTGGATTTTAAATAATCGGGAGAGTGAAACAAAGACTTGGAGCTCTCTCTTTTTCATCTATGTATTTAAGAAAATATATTTGAATTTGTTTATGGTTTTTAGAAGACAATTGTTAGAGCTTAAGAAAGACTTCTCGGACCCAAACAATTGGGAGAGAGAACCAAAGACTTGGAACTCTCCCTTTTTCATCTTTTATTGAAATTGTATTTTGAGTAATTATTAAGTATTTTAATTCGATTTGAAGAAATCGCTTGATATGAATCAAGGTTTGAAATTGAGTTTTAACGTGTGCACTAGCAAAGTGGGCTAGTCTTCTAAGTGACCAACTAGAAATAATTGATCAAATAAGTGTCACTGTAAGGAAGTCCAGGATTAAGCTTTAAAATGTTGTGTATGTGACCAAAAGGTTGATGGCGAGACTTTGAAAGCACTCGACTTACAAGGGTGGAAAATGGCTCGATAAATCGAGAATTATATTTAAAAAATAGTTTTAAGGCAAAAGCGATAAAATTATATTACATTTTGGGGAGTTGGGATGCATTTGTTCAAATGAAAAAATAAAACCAAATGAGCATTGATTGTAAGAAATAAGTCACGGGACACAAAACTAAACGAAATTGAAGGCAACCAACCTTAACACCATGTTAATATCAGTTAGAGTGGATTCCTGCAAGAATCACTCTTCGTCCAATTTGCAGCCCACAATTACTGCTGAACATTCCTTGACCACAGACTAGTCTTTTATCAAATTGAAAGCACACGTGGAAATAAACTTCTCTAAAATAATCCATGTTCCATATCATCACAACCTTACAACTAGAACCCAATAACAATCAGTAGAGAAATGGAAACAAGTACAAAAACAAACAAAAAACACATTATTTAATCAGATAAAAAAACCAACTTAAATATTAATATTAAATAGCTCATGCTGCAGCAAGCATTGCAGAAATACGACATCCTCCACGAGGGAGCAACAACAAGGATATTAATATGGCATGGAATTCTGCTCGCACCAAACCAAAGCAACATGTTAGGGAAAATGAGAACAATGTATTCAAGTAGAAGTATGTCAATTAAAAGAGCGGTAATGCCATGCCAATTTCGAGAAACAGTATTAACATCACTTTAATAACATATTTGCAACGTTCAATGATGTGAAAACAAAAACTTATAATTGAAATGGTACCGAACAATGTCGACGTTGCCCCTGTTAAATGTCGATGCCTGCTGTCTGAGTTTGTTATTGTTGCGAAACAGAGTCGAGTTGCTACTTGAAAAGTATTGTTGGATTCATCGCTGCCTTGAAAAAGTTGAAGGTGGGGAGATGACGAGATTGCATTGATGGTTTGGAAGTGGATGAAGACCGAGTTGCGGCAGCATCAATGCAAGCTCTAACGTTTCGTAATTGCGGCTTCGACACTGTTAATTCTCCATAGCTTTATGATCTCACAGCATGTAACCTGCACAAAAATTTGGCGACGCCGTAACCTGCAACAATCAGCAAAAACAAACTTCACAAATTTGAGACCTCCGCAACAGAACCCACTTGCGCGGAATTTGGTACGATATCACTGTGATGGTTGCTGCCAGTTGAAACTTTGGAGGCTAATGTCCTGGAGTTTATTGTGAGGTCACTGCGAGGTTGTCGAGTCCGTTGCGGAACCTGAATTACAAGTCTGAAGGATTATCACAGTAGCTGCCAACCAGTTGCATTGCTGCTGCTATAAATCCTTCCTCGAATCATCCCGATGCTCAAATTTCGTGCAACATCCTCAAAGTATTTAGGAAGAAACTTAAGAAGATCTCGTGGTGTTTTACGATCTCGCGTGCTGAACTGAATGTGTTATGGCCTCCTTGCATATATAGCATCAAGCTCTCGTCGCGCATTTGAAACTTCGGCAACGTCACTACCGTTACTGCAAGCTAAAGTTGATTGACTTGGTTGAGTTGTTGATGCGTGACGGCGTGATGCAAACCTTGCGAAATGTGACTCGAAAGCTGATGTTATGTGTTTTAGCTCCTGTTATAATTGCACGAGTTCAAAGTCGTCAAATCCGAGTTGAGTTGAAAGACGCGATCTCAGCGGCTATTGAAATGTCGTAGCTGCAGGTTGTAGCTTTATGCTTCCGAATCTGACGATTCGTCCTCGATGAAATCATTCTGCAGTTCTCATTATTGGATCCTTCGTCAGTCAATTGTTGTCCTGTTGCTTGATGGTGGATTTGGAAGCTTCAACAATCCTTCATTATCATTCACGTAATCAAAACCGGCGATGTCGTGACCTATTACCTCCCATCATCCGGATCCTTGTATGTAGACTTTGGCCAGAACTAACCGCGGTAATTGCCAAACGACATGTGATTATCTGCAGCTGTAGTGATTGATTTGTAATGATCGGTGATGTTGTGGGCGCTTGAGTCGATGTTGTCACTGCTGCGGAATTGTTGTTAACTTCCTGTTGAGTCGAAAACAACATCTTCTGCTCTATTAGAGACTTTAAACAGATCTAGATATCGAAGGTCCTTGTTGTGAATGGCTGGCCGATAAATCGTTGTCGCGACTTTGATGAGGAAAACGAGATGTCGTAAATTGCTTCTCGTGCTGGACCGAAGGTAGCAGGGACTCTTTATGGCGTCGCGTGGTTGAGGTTGCTTTCAAATCCTGGACGTGGTCAGCTCAATTCTTGAATCTATTTCAGAACCTTTGATGTTGAGATGTTGCTATCGTAATGCCGAATCACAGTAAATGGCTTGTTAGAACTTGAGCAGAGTTGCTCGGATGCTGTTGCTGTTATTGCGGAAGAGGTTGGTGTCGATGTTCTCGTTTATGACATTTTATAGATACAAACCACATCCAGTTCTGCTGCAGTTTCATCAAACCATAGTCTTTATGGTGCCTTGATTATTACAGAAATCGAACTAAACTTGTTATTGAAACATGTTGTTGTGAAATGAGTTGGATTTAAGTTCTGAACCGTGAATCCAACAACCGAAATACGTTGCTGTTAAAACCATCTTCTTCTCGCGACGAAAGTCTCGAGCCGGCTCTTATCCGCTGGTGATGTTGTTTGAGGTGCTGCGATGTCGAGCTGTGTTATTGTAAGCAAGAATCAATCAAATGTGGCGCAATTCAAGCTTGTACCATGACGGCAACAGTGATCGAAACAAGTTGCAATCTTGATGGCTGACACAGATTACGTCGTGGGTAATGATGCTCATAATCAAGCTTCTGAGCTTGTCCTGTGCTAAAGCATCATGGGAATTTCGAAAGAAGAGTTAACTGCAGCGAACTTGTACTGTTAACGGCGCCGTAAACACTTGTAATTCTTTGAACCAGCAGTGAGAAAAAAAAAGATGCTTGATGCTTTTGTTGGAATGGTCGAGTTATTGATCTGTTGCAACTTACTTTATCAGTCAAAATCTATACTCATGGTGCAACTCGCTTTATTGGATTTGTTGTTGTAAAAAAAAATGGTGTCGCCGACGTTTTTTGGAATTGGGTGATGCTTGTTGCTATCCATCAACACCAAAGTTATGGCCCGTTTGAGAATCTAGCGACCACTATGCCTAACCCTTCATGATATCAGCAAGCCGAAACCTTTGTCCGTGCCCAAATAAATGACAAGAGAACCAGTCAATCGGAGCAGCAGTATTGTGTCGCAATGCTCTTCAAACCACCGTCCTCATGACGCTGTGAAAACTGCGTGATAGTTTGAAGAAAGTGATGTGGTTTTGTTTCAGAACGGGCGTGCAACGTGCAGCTTCCATATTAGAGGTTCTCGTATGAACCAAAGCTCAATAATACCAATGGTGACATTAACTCAACAAAAGTTCCAACAAATCATCTTCCCACAGGACGACGTCGACACCGAATACTGAGCTAGCACAAAAACCATCTTGAGCTCATAGCTGTGTAATTTGTACCCTTCTCCTTATTGTTGAGGTTGTTTCTACAGGATGCGACTTCGTGTTGTTGTTACGGCTGCGGCTCCAAGAAGAGTCAATCAAAATACACGCATAATCAAATTGTCAGATTTCTGCTACTACAAGCCATTGTTATCGTCGCGGGATTGAGATACCCCAGGAGCGATGTATGCTTGCTAACTGCTGCTGAGATAGAGCATGGTTGTAGCTACTGGAATGCTTTAAAACGGAGACGCGGAAGTTGCAGCTGTTGTGAACCTTTCAAAGAGAAGTGTAACTGAAGCAGTGACTTGAAATAAACCAAACCTTCGTAGCACTACCAACGTTGCGGCAACAACAACATACAGATATCAAAATAATTCCGTTCGATCCAAAGTGAGTGAACTTAACACAGAGTCATAACTTGTTGCGTTTTTGCTGATATTGGCATTTTCACGAATACTTGGTGGGCTTCATTCCAAATGGATTCAAAACGTGTCTTAAAAGACCTATGCTCTTATGGAGCCTTCTTCGTCTTCAAAACCTGTAATCAACAGTCAAACATAGGGAAGGTTTGATGTTGAAGGGAAGAGAGGAGTTAGCATTGTTTGTGGCGGAACGGTGATGGTGAGATGTGTTTTTGAAATCTGAAGGTGCACTAGAATGCTAATGTTGAACGGTGAGGAGTTTTCTTTGAAAAAGGTGGATGTTGGTCGAAAGTTATGTGTGGTCTGTTATGAACGTGTTACGATTGTTTTCTTGGTACTGAACTTGTGTGGCAGGTCGGAAACATGGCTTGAAGAATGGCTTGTGTGGGAGAAGAGATGATAGTGTATGGTCTATATGAAAAATGTTGAAAGAAGAGGGTGAGTGGATAGGCGTTATTGTTGGTGGAGTTGTGAGGGTTTAGGGCGATGGCATTTGCGGCTAGGGTTACCCTTCAGAATTGGGGATCCCATGAACAGTAGGGTTCCCTATTTATATATCCAAGTTCCTTAAACTTCAAACCCTATATTCCCACAGCATCCAACGTGTTTTCTCATTCTTTTTCAAATTTTCTTTTTCTTAATTTTTAATTTTTCTGAATAATAAATCTAATAAATCTATTTTCTACTTTCTATGTTAACTAATCTTAATTAAATAATAAAAAAAACTAATTCTAATTTAATTAATAAAAAAAACAAATTCTATTCCTAATTAAAAAGTTCCATTCTAATAAATAAATAAATAATTGTAATTCTATCCTATTAAAACTAATTAATCAATTAATAATAAAAATGTTAAAACATAAATAATAATAAATAAAAAGATGCCATGTGGTGCAAATTTATTGGGCTAAAAAGGTGAAAGAGTTTATTTTTGCCGAAAAATACGTTACGCCATAAAAGCAATGCGAATTGAAAAATAAAGTCGGGCAAATGAAAACTTTCAAAAAGGTAGGACAAATTTGGGGTATGACAGATGCCCCTATCTAATTGTCTTGAACCTGAGAGAATGAACAGTTGTATGGTGTTCATTTTGAGGTGGAAGTCAATTAGATACAAGAAGACCCCGAAATTTGTCCGACAGACAAGTAAAATGCAGAGAGATAAGATATACCATAACAGGGTGGTAGGATGCAAAATATGAACGAGATAACCTGACATTCTCTGGGTGGTCGAAGCAGTCCCTTAATCATTAAGGTTCTTCGATGTTACCAAAGCAGTATCTATGATCACAACTTGAGATTCTTCGGGTGGTCGAAGCAGTCCCTTATCCAATAAGGTTCCTCGATGATACCAAAGCAGTATCTCTGATCAAAACTTGAGATTCTTCGGGTGGTCGAAGCAGTCCCTTATCCAATAAGGTTCCTCGAGGATACCAAAGTAGTATCTCTGATCATAACTTGAGATTCTTTGGGTGGTCGAAGCAGTCCCTTATCCAATAAGGTTCTCCGATGATACCAAAGCAGTATCTCTGATCACAACTTGAGATTCTTCGAGTGGTCGAAGCAGTCTCTTATCCAATAAGGTTCTCCGATGATACCAAAGCAGTATCTCTGATCACAACTTGAGATTCTTCGTGTGGTCGAAGCAGTCCCTTATCCAATAAGGTTCCTCGAGGATACCAAAGCAGTATCTCTGATCAAAACTTGAGATTCTTCGGGTGGTCGAAGCAGTCCCTCATCCTATAAGGTTCCTCGATGGTACCAAAGCAGTATCTCTGATCAAAACTTGAGATTCTTCGGGTGGTCGAAGCAGCACCTTATCCATTAAGGCTCTTCGATGATACTAAAGCAGTATCTCGAACAAAACTTGAGATTCTTCGGGTGGTCGAAGCAGCACCTTATCCATTAAGGCTCTTCGATGATACCAAAGCAGTATCTCGAACAAAACTTGAGATTCTTCGGGTGGTTGAAGCAGCACCTTATCCATTAAGGTTCTTCGATGATACCAAAGCAGTATCTCGAACAAAATTTGAGATTCTTCGGGTGGTCGAAGCAGCACCTTATCCATTAAGGCTCTTCGATGATACCAAAGCAGTATCTCGAACAAAACTTGAGATTCTTCGGGTGATCGAAGCAGCACCTTATCCATTAAGGCTCTTCGATGATACCAAAGCAGTATCTCGAACAAAACTTGAGATTCTTCTGGTGGTCGAAGCAGCACCTTATCCATTAAGGCTCTTCGATGATACCAAAGCAGTATCTCGAACAAAACTTGAGATTCTTCGGGTGGTCGAAGCAGCACCTTATCCATTAAGGCTCTTCGATGATACCAAAGCAGTATCTCGAACAAAACTGGAGATTCTTCAGGTGGTCGAAGCAGTACCTTATCATTAAGGCTCTTCGATGATACCAAAGCAGTATCTCGAACAAAACTGGAGATTCTTCGGGTGGTCGAAGCAGTACCTTATCATTAAGGCTCTTTGATGATACCAAAGCAGTATCTCGAACAAAATTTGAGATTCTTCGGGTGGTCGAAGCAGTCCCTTAACCAATAAGGTTCTCCGATGATACCAAAGCAGTATCTCTGATCAAAACTTGAGATTCTTCGGGTGGTCGAAGCAGTACCTTGTCCATTAAGGTTCTTCGATGATACCAAAGCAGTATCTCGAGTGATAATTTTGCTGAGGAATAGTTGAGCTAAAATCCTTATTAGAGGAGCAACTTTGTGCAAAACTCTGCAGGGGGAAAGCCTTCAAGAAACTTTTTAAAGTAACCTCTGCTTGGGGAGCCACCAGAGTAATAGTTGCTGAGGATTATCATCATCAACTGCATAGTTGAAGAATGACTTGCTGGGGGGTAGAATTCCCTGAACTCGTGGGGTATTAACTCTTTTCAGAGTCATACTGCTAACTTCACTGGAGGACTGACCAAGATGCTCACGAACTGATCCTGGATCCTGCCATATTGTTATGTAATGCAATGTTTTATGATGCCCAAACATGCAACTAAGATGTAACTGCTAGGGAGTACACGATGCGAATGCAAATGATATGTTAATGCTTGATATGATGAGGCTGTATGTCGTGTTTATGATAATGCAGCGACTAGGTATGCTGGGGATAAAATCTTGTCGGGGATATCACCAGGGACTGGATTTGGTAGTTGCCAAATGGATTTGGACTTTGGTTTTATAGGATGCCATCGAGGGTGGACTTTTAGTGGTTGCCAATGAATACTGGACTTTGAAGGTGCTAATTGGAATGGCTTTTTGTAGTTGCCAATAAAAGATTGGACTTTATGGACGTGCCAAGCGAGATCGGACTTTTATTGGTAAAAGGATTTGACTTCCTGACACATGGTATATGACAACGCCACAATCAGAAGACAAATGCGGATACTCTTGGTGACCCAAGTTGCATCCTTTGCAGAAGCAGTATTCGTGTTGTTGTAAGAGCCTCGCTTCTAGCTGATATGTCATGTCGGCTTACAAATGTTGAGCGTAGCGACTTATCCAAAGCATGTTGACTGCGCGAGCGTAGCAACTTAACCAATGCGTGTTAATCATGCTAGCGTAGCGACTCAACCAATGCATATAGATTGCGTGAGCGTAGCGACTTAACCAATGTGTGTTAGTCGTGCTAGCGTAGCGACTTATCCAATGCATATGGATTGCGTGAGCGTAGCGACTTAACCAATGCGTGTTAGTCGTGCTTTTGCTCTGCCTCAAGGCTTTTGACGTTTGTTGACCTTAACCATTACTAGTGTCTGGTGCGGTCATCTTGATCAACTTTGAAAGCGTGAAGGGAAGTTGCCCCTGTTCAGCTAATCTGCCCCAGTTCAAATGGTCTGCCCCAGTTCAAATGGTTTGCCCCAGTCTGCGGGGAATTTGAAGGATTTTCTTCTGGGATGAGAACTTTGGCGATGATTATACCAGGATATGGCTTGAACCCATTTGCCCCAGTGTCTGGACCTTGTAGTGGTTTGCCCCGGTTTAAACCTCAAAAGGACTTGCCCCAGATTCGTAGGGTTATGAGAAAGTCTTGATTCAGGTCAACACCAATGAGCGATCAAGTTCCTCTTTGACTGCACTTTGTTGGAATTTCTATAATGTCAAGTACTGATTTGCAGTTTAAAATTGTTCATTCAAAAATGGTAATTTTAATGCGACATTCATGTAAGTTTTGAAAATATCATTTATTGGGAATGATGTGAAAATGTGTGACGAGTGGACTATTAATCCAAGCGCAATGCTGATTTAATTGGTGTGAAAGATATAGCAAGAATATGACACCAATAAAATTAGCAAATATGTAGGAGTCAGTTTACGCAACCTTGCTGTAGTATGCTTTCAGAATAAACCTCGCCTCAATTAGGTCTTTCGAGGGTTGTAACATGGTCTAGTTCACGGTTATAGAAATAAAGGATATTAGGCTCAAAGTATTATTTGTACCCACCCCTTCTTCGTAATGATCTCCATACCTACGTTCAATTAATTTCGCATCTGCTTGACGGTGTAAAACTTGATGGTTCAAAGTTTGCTTAAAATGGCAACCATCTTATTTTGATGGATGTCAGTAACCCCTTGATTTGGGTGGCCACTGAATCTTATTTTGTTTTTGTTGAGGGTTTGAGGACCTCTTTTTGGTTTTGTTTTTGATCCCTAACTTTTGCATGGACTGACTTTGCTTGTCAGATCCATCGGGATTGCCTTGATTTTTGCCTAAGTCTCCTTTTAAGGTGTCTGACTTAGCAGGCTCTATTTTTCTTTCTTTTTTTGTTGGAGGATTTGCGACTGCCAAGTCATTGGTCATTGATGAACAATCGCCACGTCTTTTGGATGTTTTTCTTGTGATTTGAGTGCGTAATTAGGTTAACTGAACACTACCCATGCCCCAGGTTAAGTGTAAGGGTTTAGAAATCCAAAGGAAACTCCTACTTCTAGGCCCGAAGTGGTTGACTAGGGATTAACTCCTTATCTCTCCAGTGTTTGGGGATTTGAAACAATGCCTGTACATCATCGGCGGAATTTTATCCAAAAGCATATTTATCAGCAATTATGGGTATTTCGTTTTCGTCATCCTCCCTCAAAACAGCAGTGCGATAAAGGAAGTGAAATATTTTTGTGATTTTTGCAATAAATGAGAAACTGTGAGTGAATACGAATGGATTTGATCAAAATATGCATGATTATCACATTAACAATACCATTAATATGAAATAATGTCTAAAAGCAAGTAGTAATTAACAAAAAAGAAACTACAATTGCATAAAAAAACATGATCTAAAAGATTCCAGCATAGAGGAACTGGGCTTTTCTTTCTTGATCAGTTGTCTTGAGAAGACGCGTCTTGAAGTCTTCGATCTCATTCAGGCGCGAGGAGGATACGTACAACCAAACTCCCTTCTTGAAAGGATATGCATCCCTCGTCAATCAATTGTTGCACCCTAGCCTGAAAAGCTTTGCAATCTTCTGTCAAATGCCCCATTGATCCAACATGGTATCCACAATGTGCATTGGGATCTTACCCAGGAGGGTATGGTTCTGGCACTGGCTTGAGAGATTTAGGTTCCACTAGTGAATTTCGAATCAAATGTGGCAGAAGCTGAGTGTGCGATACAAGAATTGGGTGAAGAGGAGCGTTCCTTCCTCCCACATTGTTGCGAGGCCTATGTTGATTCTGGCGTGGATCCTGATTTCCTTGGCCATACGCTCGTTGATTTGCATAGGGAGCAATCCAAGGCTTCCGACATGGTTCCCTGGATATTGTTGGTTGTCCTCTAGGAACCCAAAGGTGGATGTCATCATCTTCCTCAGTGCCCGCGGGATGTTCTCCAAAGTGGATTTTCGAGGTCTCTTCAGCAGATATAACCCTTTTGGACTTTTCTTCCAGCTTTTCTCTTGAAGTGGTAGTTTCAACATGATTATCAGAGGATAAAGGTACTTCATCCGCCAAAAACTCAATCTTTTCCTTGTGGTACAAGACTTTGAGCGGTCCCCAAAACTCTTGTACTTTCTCTTTGCCAGGCCTTTGAGTTGAACCATTTAAGCTAGGGTCTTCCTTTCTGGTCAATCTTTGCAATTTGTTTCGAAAGCTTTCACACTCTTCAACAGTATGCCCTATGGTCCCAGTGTGATACCCACATTCTTCCCCTGGGTTGTCTTCCTCGAAGACTATGCGCTTGTTGTTAATTAGCTCTCGAATCTTATTCTTGAATGACCAACATCCTTCAATAAAGTGCCCCTTTGCCCCTTTATGGTATTCACACTGCGCATTAGGATCATATCCAAGTGGAGGAGGAGTACAAACTGGCCCGAGGGATATGGGTACCAGCAATGAACTCTGAATTAGATATGATAGTAGTTGTCCATACGGTATAGGAATAGGGCCGAGAATAGGGCGTGACTGAGACTTCTTACTGCCTCTCCGATCCCGAATAGGTGATGACCGTTGATTCCGAGGCTTTAGAAGAGTTGGTTGGGGAGAAAACCCAAGAGGAGCAACACACAATAGGCTATTCACTGCAGGCTGCGGAGCAGAGGGAACCATGGGAGTAAAACTCCTAGTTGTGGTACCTTCTTGAAGCTTTTCCTTCCTTCTCCCAACAATTGTCATAACTTCTGGCAGCTGCTTCATCTTGCCTTTCACGTTGTTCGTGTCTTTTCCCTGCTCAACTCGATTATGCTTCAAGGGTTCCATGGTCTTTCAGAGCTACTTCAAGTCCGATACGGGTGTCGAGAAATCAACTCGATTATGGACAAAGGATGGATAAGATTTTCGGCTGAGAGACAGATACGCAATGCAAATGAAATGATATGCAAATGCAATGCAATGCTCAGGATCACAGGCTCAATCACAATTCTGAAGTCAGACAGAAGAACGGGTAAATAAAAGGAATCCCATAGGTAGGCTTTAAACGGGTAGGTGCCTAGAGTCATGGACCTTTTCAAAGATATTATTACCATGACAAAGACTCGTCCAATAATAATACCGTCGAAAGATCTCTTCTAGGTGAGGTTTTCGTGTCGTCCCACGAGAAAGACTCCTCGTGAGTCTCTACTACACAACCATCAAATCCAAGGTTTCTTAAAGGGACCTCAGAGTCATAGATCGAGATTGAAAATATCATTGTCAGAATAATGATATGTTCAAGGGATCTCATCTGATTGGGGAGTTCGCATCAACCCAAAAAGGAGTGACCCTCATGAGTTAACACTACCAACCACCATGGTTTGAGGGTAAAAGGTCCTTAGAGTTGTAGATTCAAACTCAAAAACATCATTGCCATGGCAAAGACTCACCACGATAACAACATCCTCAAGTGAATCAACTCTAAGCGGGGCTTTCGCTTCCTCCTAACGAGAAAGACTCCTCGAGGGATTCCACTACACAACCACCATTCTAATCCTATGTTTTTTCTCGGACTCGGGTGTAGAGCCATCTCACAAAATTCCCAAAACAGAGAACCCCAATAGCATCACAAGAAACAATAATAAGATATATAAAAGCAAACAGATAAATAGCAAATAAATAAGACAAGCAAACAAATAAAAGAAAATTCACAAACAAGCGGATCTAACTCTTGCGAATCGAGTGAAGTTAGGCTTGACTCTCTCTAGCATAGGGCTATGCAATCCTGTCCCCACCAGAGTCGCCATCTATCGTACCTCGAAAAATATGATCCTCGCGATGGACGCGGAAAAATACTGTTCGAAACAGAGTCGCCACCGAACTTTAGTCATTCCAAGGTAGGAATAGGAAAATATCGATAAAACCTTTAAAGGGATAAGAACATGGTCATCACAACCAATATTCTAGGTTCGGGAGTCGATTACATAGAGGGAAGGTATTAGCACCCTCTACGTCCGTTGTACTCAACGGGAACCTCTTGATTCGATTCGCGAGAGAAAGTTAACTATGTTTGTGCATCTTCTAAAGGGATTTGCTTGCTAATAGGAAAAGGGGGGATTATTAAGATAGGGTGCTCGCCAAGGATTGGGGCCCTTGTGCCTACGTATCTTTACTTGTAAGAAGTGGAAAATCAGAGCATTCGTAGTTCGTGGGACTACGGGTAAAGAGAGGATTGTGGGGAATGTGCTCGCCAAGATCATCGCAATCTTGTGCCTACGTATTCTCATTGATAAATGAGAAATCAGAGCAGCCGTAGTTTGGCCAACTACGGTAAAAGGTTTGTGTTTGACGAACGAGTGTTTAGGTTGCATTCTAACTGCTAAACGTTGGCTTGTCTGCTCGCTAGGGGAAGGCTGAAGCACTAGTTTGTTATGCGCGGAAGAAGGGACTAAACAATGTTCTTGGTAAGAGTTGTTTGAATTGTAGATCGCACGAGGGCGAGTAGAGTTTGATTGGTTAAGTATTTGGTTTATAAGAGAGGATATATTCAAATAGGATTTAGAGTTTAGTCGCACGGGGGCGAGAAAACAAGGTTTGATGTATAGCTAGAGGTGACGATTACCTGAAGCTTAAGAAAGACTTCACGGGCCTAAATAATCGGGAGAGTGAACCAAAGACTTGGAGCTCTCTCTTTTTCAACCTCAAATGTGAAGGAAAATGATATAGTTTGAGTAAGTGTATCGGGTGACGATTACTCGAAGCTTAAGAAAGACTTCTCAGACTTTAAATAATCGGGAGAGTGAACCAAAGACTTGGAACTCTCTCTTTTTCATCTAGAAAGGAAGGAAATGGGTATGGTTCGAGTAAGTGGACCGGATGAAGATTACTCGAAGCTTAAGAAAGACTTCTCGGACCCAAGTAATCGGGAGAGTGAACCAAAGACTTGGAGTTCTCTCTTTTCATCCCAAAGAGTGGTTATGTTTCGAAAGTTTTGAACGATAGAATGTGGTTAAAGTATTTTAAAGGATGAGGATTAATCGAAGCTTAAGAAAGACTTCTCGGACCTCAAATAATCAGAAAAGTGAACCAAAGACTTGGAACTCTCTCCTTTTCTCATCTAATATTATGAAAGATGCTTAGTATGATTAGAGTGTATTAATCGGATGACGATTACTCAAAGCTCAAGAAAGACTTCTCGGATTTTAAATAATCGGGAGAGTGAACCAAAGACTTGGAGCTCTCTCTTTTTCATCTATGTATTTAAGAAAATATATTTGAATTTGTTTATGGTTTTAGAAGACAATTGTTCGAGCTTAAGAAAGACTTCTCGGACCCAAACAATTGGGAGAGAGAACCAAAGACTTGGAACTCTCCCTTTTTCATCTTTTATTGAAATTGTATTTTGAGTAATTATTAAGTATTTTAATTCGATTTGAAGAAATAGCTTGATATGAATCAAGGTTTGAAATTGAGTTTTAACGTGTGCACTAGCAAAGTGGGCTAGTCTTCTAAGTGACCAACTAGAAATAATTGATCAAATAGGTGTCACTGTAAGGAAGCCCAGGATTAAGCTTTAAAATGTTGTGTATGTGACCAAAAGGTTGATGGCGAGACTTTGAAAGCACTCGACTTACAAGGGTGGAAAATGGCTCGATAAATCGAGAATTATATTTAAAAAATAGTTTTAAGGCAAAAGCGATAAAATTATATTACATTTTGGGGAGTTGGGATGCATTTGTTCAAATGAAAAAATAAAACCAAATGAGCATTGATTGTAAGAAATAAGTCACGGGACACAAAACTAAACGAAATTGAAGGCAACCAACCTTAACACCATGTTAATATCAGTTAGAGTGGATTCCTGCAAGAATCACTCTTCGTCCAATTTGCAGCCCACAATTACTGCTGAACATTCCTTGACCACAGACTAGTCTTTTATCAAATTGAAAGCACACGTGGAAATAAACTTCTCTAAAATAATCCATGTTCCATATCATCACAACCTCACAACTAGAACCCAATAACAATCAGTAGAGAAATGGAAACAAGTACAAAAACAAACAAAAAACACATTATTTAATTAGATAAAAAAACCAACTTAAATATTAATATTAAATAGCTCATGCTGCAGCAAGCATTGTAGAAATACGACATCCTCCACGAGGGAGCAACAACAAGGATATTAATATGGCATGGAATTCTGCTCGCACCAAACCAAAGCAACATGTTAGGGAAAATGAGAACAATGTATTCAAGTAGAAGTATGTCAATTAAAAGAGCGGTAATGTCATGCTAATTTCGAGAAACAGTATTAACATCACTTTAATAACATATTTGCAACGTTCAATGATGTGAAAACAAAAACTTATAATTGAAATGGTACCGAACAATGTCGACGTTGCCCCTGTTAAATGTCGATGCCTGCTGTCTGAGTTTGTTATTGTTGCGAAACAGAGTCGAGTTGCTACTTGAAAAGTATTTTTGGATTCATCGCTGCCTTGAAAAAGTTGAAGGTGGGGAGATGACGGGATTGCATTGATGGTTTGGAAGTGGATGAAGACCGAGTTGCGGCAGCATCAATGCAAGCTCTAACGTTTCGTAATTGCGGCTTCGACACTGTTAATTCTCCATAGCTTTATGATCTCACAGCATGTAACCTGCACAAAAATTTGGCGACGCCGTAACCTGCAACAATCAGCAAAAGCAAACTTCACAAATTTGAGACCTCCGCAACAGAACCCACTTGCGCGGAATTTGGCACGATATCACTGCGATGGTTGCTGCCAGTTGAAACTTTGGAGGCTAATGTCCTGGAGTTTGTTGTGAGGTCGCTGCGAGGTTGTCGAGTCCGTTGCAGAACCTGAATTACAAGTCTGAAGGATTATCACAGTAGCCGCCAACCAGTTGCATTGCTGCTGCTATAAATCCTTCCTCGAATCATCCCGATGCTCAAATTTCGTGCAACATCCTTAAAGTATTTAGGAAGAAACTTAAGAAGATCTCGTGGTGTTTTACGATCTCGCGTGCTGAACTAAATGTGTTATGGCCTCCTTGCATATATAGCATCAAGCTCTCGTCGCGCATTTGAAACTTCGGCAACGTCACTACCGTTACTGCAAGCTAAAGTTGATTGACTTGGTTGAGTTGTTGATGCGTGACGGCGTGATGCGAACCTTGCGAAATATGACTCGAAAGCTGATGTTATGTGTTTTAGCTCCTGTTATAATTGCACGAGTTCAAAGTCGTCAAATCCGAGTTGAGTTGAAAGACGCGATCTCAGCGGCTATTGAAATGTCGTAGCTGCAGGTTGTAGCTTTATGCTTCCGAATCTGACGATTCGTCCTCGATGAAATCATTCTGCAATTCTCATTATTGGATCCTTCGTCAGTCAATTGTTGTCCTGTTGCTTGATGGTGGATTTGGCAGCTTCAACAATCCTTCGTTATCATTCACGTAATCAAAACCGGCGATGTCGTGACCTATTACCTCCCATCATCCGGATCCTTGTATGTAGTCTTTGGCCAGAACTAACCGCGGTAATTGCCAAACGACACGTGATTATCTGCAGCTGTAGTGATTGATTTGTAATGATCGGTGATGTTGTGGGCGCTTGAGTCGATGCTGTCACTGCTGCGGAATTGTTGTTAACTTCCTGTTGAGTCGAAAACAACATCTTCTGCTCTATTAGAGACTTTAAACAGATCTAGATATCGAAGGTCCTTGTTGTGAATGGCTGGCCGATAAATCATTGTCGCGACTTTGATGAGGAAAACGAGATGTCGTAAATTGCTTCCCGTGCTGGACCGAAGGTAGCAGGGACTCTTTGTGGCGTCGCGTGGTTGAGGTTGCTTTCAAATCCTGGACGTGGTCGGCTCAATCCTTGAATCTATTTCAGAACCTTTGATGTTGAGATGTTGCTGCCGTAATGCCGAAACACAGTAAATGGCTTGTTAGAACTTGAGCAGAGTTGCTCGGATGCTGTTGCTGTTATTGCAGAAGAGGTTGGTGTCGATGTTCTCGTTTATGACATTTTATAGATACAAACCACATCCAGTTCTGCTGCAGTTTCATCAAACCATAGTCTTTATGGTGTCTTAATTATTACAGAAATCGAACTAAACTTGTTATTGAAACATGTTGTTATGAAATGAGTTGGATTAAAGTTCTGAACCGTGAATCCAACAACCGAAATACGTTGCTGTTAAAACCATCTTCTTCTCACGACGAAAGTCTCGCGCCGGCTCTTATCCGCTGGTGATGTTGTTTGAGGTTATGCGATGTCGAGTTGTGTTATTGTAAGCAAGAATCAATTAAATGTGGTGCAATTCAAGCTTGTACCATGACGGCAACAGTGATCGAAACAAGTTGCAATCTTGATGGCTGACACAGATTACGTCGTGGGTAATGATGCTCATAATCATGCTTCTGAACTTGTCCTGTGCTAAAGCATCATGGGAATTTCGAAAGAAGAGTTAACTGCAGCGAACTTGTACTATTAACGGCGCCGTAAACACTTGTAATTCTTCGAACCAGCAGTGAGAAAAAAAAAGATGCTTGATGCTTTTGTTGGAATGGTCGAGTTATTGTTCTGTTGCAACTCACTTTATCAGTCAAAATCTATACTCATGGTGCAACTCGCTTTATCGGATTTGTTGTTGTAAAAAAAATGGTGTCGCCGACGTTTTTTGGAATTGGGCGATGCTTGTTGCTATCCATCAACACCAAAGTTATGGCCCGTTTGAGAATCTAGCGACCACTATGCCTAACCCTTCATGATATCAGCAAGCCGAAACCTTTGTCTGTGCCCAAATAAATGACAAGAGAACCAGTCAATCGGAGCAGCAGTATTGTGTCGCATTGCTCTTCAAACCACCGTCCTCATGACGCTGTGAAAACTGCGTGATAGTTTGAAGAAAGTGATGTGGTTTTGTTTCAGAACGGGCGTGCAACGTGCAGCTTCCATATTAGAGGTTCTCGTATGAATCAAAGCTCAATAATACCAATGGTGACATTAACTCAACAAAAGTTCCAACAAATCATCTTCCCACAGGACGATGTCGACACCGAATACTGAGCTGGCACAAAACCATCTTGAGCTCATAGCTGTGTAATTTGTACCCTTCTCCTTATTGTTGAGGTTGTTTCTACAGGATGCGACTTCGTATTGTTGTTACGGCTGCGGCTCCAAGAAGAGTCAATCAAAATACACGCATAATCAAATTGTCAGATTTCTGCTACTACAAGCCATTGTTATCGTCGCGGGATTGAGATACCCCAAGGAGCAATGTATGCTTGCTAACTGCTGCTGTAGATAGAGCATGGTTGTAGCTATTGGAATGCTTCAAAACGGAGACGCGGAAGTTGCAGCTGTTGTGAACCTTTCTAAGAGAAGTGTAACTGAAGCAGTGACTTGAAATAAACCAAACCTTCGTAGCACTACCAACGTTGCGGCAACAACAACATACAGATATCAAAATAATTCCGTTCGATCCAAAGTGAGTGAACTTAACATAGAGTCATGACTTGTTGCGTTTTTGCTGATATTGGCATTTTGACGAATACTTGGTGGGCTTCATTCCAAATGGATTCAAAACGTGTCTTAAAAGACCTATGCTCTTATGGAGCCTTCTTCGTCTTCAAAACCTGTAATCAACAGTCAAACATAGGGAAGGTTTGATGTTGAAGGGAAGAGAGGAGTTAGCATTGTTTTGTGGCGGAACGGTGATGGTGAGATGTGTTTTTGAAATCTGAAGAGTGCACTAGAATGCTAATGTTGAACGGTGAGGAGTTTTTCTTTGAAAAAGGTGGATGTTGGTCGAAAGTTATGTGTGGCTGTTATGAACGTGTTACGATTGTTTTTCTTGGTACTGAACTTGTGTGGCAGGTCGGAAACATGGCTTGAAGAATGGCTTGTGTGGGAGAAGAGATGATAGTGTATGGTCTATATGAAAAATGTTGAAAGAAGAGGATGAGTGGATAGGCATTATTGTTGGTGGAGTTATGAGGATTTAGGGCGATGGCATTTGCGGCTAGGGTTACCCTTCAGAATTGGGGGATCCCATGAACAGTAGGGTTCCCCTATTGTATATATCCAAGTTCCTCAAACTTCAAACCCTATATTCCCACAGCATCCAACGTGTTTTCTCATTCTTTTTTCAATTTTTCATTTTCTTAATTTTTAATTTTTCTGAATAATAAATCTAATAAATCTATTTTCTACTTTCTATGTTAACTAATCTTAATTAATAATAAAAAAAACTAATTCTAAATTTAATTAATAAAAAAAAAACAATTATATTCCTAATTAAAAAGTTCCATTCTAATAAATAAATAAATAATTATAATTCTATCCTATTAAAACTAATTAATCAATTAATAATAAAAATGTTAAAACATAATAATAATAAATAAAAAGATGCTATGTGGTGCAAATTTATTGGGCTAAAAAGGGTGAAAGAGTTTATTTTTGCCGAAAAATACGTTACGCCGTAAAAGCAATGCGAATTGAAAAATAAAGTCGGGCAAATGAAAATTTTCAAAAAGGTAGGACAAATTTGGGGTATGACACATTGTTGCCATACTTCATTCTCAACATAAACCTCACTCTAAAAACCCTTCATTCTCAATCCATTTTTTCACTCTAAATCTCCATCTTTTTAGTTTAAACATATCACATGGAGCAAAAAGAAGATAGAATTTCAGGTAAAGATTATTCTTTTTTCTCTACATTGCTCACATTATTCATGAATTTTTCTGAAAAAACTTACGTTACGCCTGGAGATATATCTCTGGAATGTGTATGAACTTGTCAAGAGATACATTTCTGAAATGTGTCTGTGTTCATTTTCCAGCCCTTCTGTAGCAGAAGATTAATTAATGTTCTGTAATATTTTAATTGTTTCCAATAGATATCGTGCACCCGATGTTTTCCCAAAACAATTAATTTCTTCCGAACGATATTTCTCTGAATGTTCAAGGGGTTGGCAAAAACTTTAATAATAAGCAAGGTTTAAAAATCATGATAAAATACTTGAATGGATTCACATGGAGGCATCTAGACTTGGATTTGGTAATGGTTATCAGAAGGTCTGATAATGGCTCGAATAGAAGATGCATTTTTGTGACAATGTTGTGCGAAAGAAACGAGAGATATCAAACTTCTCTCAGGAATCTTAAAAGAGACGACACGGGGTAGTAGAAAATGTGAATGCTTGTTTAAGGTTTGTGGTTACATGTTGCCAAACAAAAATTGGAGATTTAATGTGATATGTGGTTTGCATAACCGTGTTTTGTTTTTAAATTTAGCCTAGTGTATGTTGGCTAAAGCCGAAAGAGAAAGAATGTATTAATGACATGACCTTGAATCTTTTTCAACCAAAAAGTATACTTGCAACATTGAAACTAAAGAGACTCGACAATATATCAAATATCAAGAAAGTGTATAACATTCAGTACCTCACTAACAAGGCGATTAGGAGGAATAAAACTGAGATGCAACAACTCTTGAAACTGTTGGGCGATAATAGTTATGTATCCTAGGTACAGAACATGCAATGATGGAGTTACGGTTAGAGATATTTTTTGGACTCATCCTGTTTCGATAAAGTTGTTCAACACATTTTAGCGGTGCTTATACTTGATTCAACCTACAAGAACAACAAGTATAAACTTCCATTATTTGAGATGATTGGTGTTACCTCAACTGAGAAGACATATTCTGTTGGTTTTGTCTTTCTTGAGTGTGAAAAAAGAGGACAATTTTACTTGGGCATTAGAGGGTGTGTCAGTCACTTTTGAAGGATCAATGTGATATAACTAAATTGATCGTTACCGATTGCGATACCGCAATGATAAATTCGGTTGCTAAGGTATTACCTTCTTATTATGCATTACTTTGTAAGTATCACATAACAAAGAATGTGAGAAGTCAGGTAAAACCCAAGTTAAGGACGAAACCAATAAAATCCAAAGGTGGAAAATTGGTGAAGACGGGTGTGATTGTGGAAAAAATTATGGATGCATAGAATCGATATAATAAATTCTTCACAAAAAAAATGCAGATTCTGTTATTCATTTTCGGAAAGTATGTGAAAAGTATCCAGATTTGTTGAAATATGTTAAAAGCATCATTTTTTATCAGGTGAAGGAGAAGATAGTTTGTGCATGGACTGATAATGTTAGACACCTTGGAAATACAACTACTAACAGAGTTGAGTTGGTCCATGCTACTTTGAAAAATTGGTTGGGAAATAGCAAAAGGGATTTGTGTAGAGACTAGGACTCCATAAAATACATGATTTAGAACTAGTATAACGAGATACAAACAACATTTGGTCGGAGCATCACGGTTTAGGAACACCGATTTAAAGACAACAATTTATATTCTCTTTGGTCGTTAACATTTCTCGGGCGGGTTTGAACTATATTTTTCATGAGGCTAAACAAGCTGATAATGTAGGCTTTGATAGCGCAAAGTGTGGTTACACTATTGTGAAAACATATGGTCTCCCATGTGTTTGCACTTTTTCTAAAACTGTGAAACTTGTTAAACCAATAAGAATGGACGAGGTTTGCTCTCATTAGAAGAGACTTAGGTTCGATGATGATGGATGCATGGAAGACAGAAATCAAATATCTCTATTTTAGCGAATGAGAAGCGATACAAGAGAGATTTTCAAAGGCAAATGACATCATGAAACTCCACATCAAAGAACAATTAAGGAAGCTTGTCTATCTCGAAACCACCAGCATGAAACCACCTTCTCAACCGGTAAAAACAAAATGTGCTCCGAAGAAAATAAAGTCTACACCGAATGACAACTCGACTACATGGTCTCCTTCATATTTTGAACATGATTACAAAGTTTTTCCCGCCTGACCTACTCTAAAATATCTAAGAATTATTGTGAAAGGAGCTCGCATTAGCAAACCACCTCCAACGTTGCTTTCCACCAAAGATTCCATTCATCGACGAGATGCCAATTTTTATGCACAAATATATCGAGTGAATTGTCGATGTTTGGGGGACGGTAATTGAAGTTAACGAGCTATTTTGAATTTAATTGGTAAAGGATAAGATAGTCATGTGCTTGTCTAACATCAACTTATCCAAGAGTTGAAGACGCATAAATAATCGTCCACGCGGTTGTACGGAAATAAAGAAAAATTTAATGTAGTTTATGAGTATCTTGTTCCTTGCTTGAGCTGTCCGGCACCAGAGTCAAAATGGACGAGCTTCCCGGGTATGGGTCACCTAATAGCATGTGCATATGACAGGGTGTGCATTGACCTGACACGTTACGATTTTTCGAAAACCTTTTTTCCACTGTGCACCACACCATCCCAAAATCTAAATGGTCGTATCATGTGTATTGGATGACTTCCAAAATCAAGTCATTTTGTTCAAATTTACTTGAAACCGAGTTGCCACATACCACTTACATCACTGGAGTGGATAGCTCATTCAACCACAAAAGCCGATTCATGGTTGGATAGTTTCTTGGAAAGGATGCAAGAATTCGAGAGATTGAACAACATTAAAAAAGAATCGAATGCACAAAAGTCAAAGGGGGTATCACCTATAGATTTAGTCGGCGACACTTGTTTCGATTCGTTTTGATTTCTTGTTTAACCGGACAAATAATTTTATATATTTGTGTCTCAATATAAATAAAGTTTTACATGTTCACTTTTTATTCATATTTGATCTTCATGCATATTTGGTTCATATTTGGTCTTAATATGAGTGTCTATTATATGGTTCTATTTTGAAAATGCTTCAGGAGAAGTTTTGAAGATACATCTCCAGAAGATTCTGTTATATGCTTTATTTTTGAAATGGTTCAGGAAAGTTTCAGAGATGCATCTTCGGAACAAGATAATAGCGTGCGGTTCAAGAAATATATCTCCAGAATCAATATGACAATTAATGAGTGGCCCATATTCAACTAGGTCTTCTATAAATTTAGGTGTTTTGTGTTATATTTTACACAAATTAAATATGTCTCAAATGTCGCAAATAAACATCTGCTGGTATGTCACAAATGTGTCTTACTCCGGCGACTCTACACTCGGGAGGACGTTTAAGCTTACCGATCTCACCCCCTCGAAGATATCATAAACGAAATCCATTATCTCCTACCTTATGGATAAAACCAATGAATGAGAAACTCGAGTATCGTTCACATTCGGTTGACAACGAAGGGAATATCGCGTTCAGAAAATTTGAGCTCAAGACTCAAGCGAATGTTATAGTTATGTGGGATAAGTATTTCGGTTTCGAAGAGAAAGTTCTGCTGGAGTTGGAAACGACACTACAAAGATCGATCGAAGATATCCTGAAGATGTTCAAGTGTCCACCGAAATATTGAAATGTAATATTTAATTTTCGGTTGAAATCATCATTGTAATGATCATTTTATGTTATGAATGTCAATTGCATTTTGGAAAGTTCATTTTCTACTGAATCTTTTTTTGGTGTTTTTTCAAAAATGTAATTACGGTATAGTTTCGAAGATGTTTCTCCAAAACAAATTAAACCTAATATATAAAGCGCCTCTCAGAATGACATTTATTGTGTGTATATAAAATTCATTGAAGATATATCTCCAAAAACAATAAACATTATGAAAATTTTACATAATCCGGTAGAAACATATATGATACCCTAAGAAATTCACAAAATTTAAAGCCCAATTAAACCACAAATTAATGGTTAAAAATTTGAGACATTGTGATGTCAAAGAAGATTTAGACATGTATCAATATTATTCACAATATTATCCACACACCTTTTGTCATAATGACATTTATGTAAAACGGTGGAATACATGTTTTATAATTACATTTTTTGTGTGTGTATTTTTCAAAAGTTATAATATAAAGGCAAAATATCCTTCTTGGTCCCTTAACTATACCTCGGGATTCATTTTGATCCCTTAACTTTAAAAAGTTCCATATTGGTCCATTAACTCGTCAAACGTTCCATATTAGTCCTTTTTGACCTATTAGCGACGGATTTAGCGACGGTTTTTTGATTTTTTTCCGTCGCTAATAGGTCAAAAAGAACTAATATGGAACGTTTGAAGAGTTAAGGGACCAATATGGAACTTTTTAAAGTTAAGAGACCAAAATGAACTCCGATGTATAGTTAAGGGACCAAGAAAGATAATTTGTCTAATATAAATTTTCATATGAGAAAAAAATTTCTTTTAAATTCATTAAAGAATTAATATATCTTAATAATATATAGTCTAAATACATTAATTTTTTTAATAAATTTTAAAAATAATTTTTTTCTTATTTTAAAAATTATAAGGAATATAAGCTGCAAATTATACAAAGTATATATTTATTTACCTCAGGTTAAATGCATATCATTTAGATTTATATTTTTTTCTGAGTTTTTTTTTTTTTTTGCCTATAGTCTCTTTTTTTTTTCTTAAAAAAACGATTCTACATTGTAATTTAGAAGAAAAAGTCAATATTTCACATTTATTAATTAAGAAAATTATTTTTTTTAAAATATTTTTTAAAATATATTTCATAAGAAGATGTAAAAGTAGTTTTAATTAGTTGTTGAGTTATTGTTTATAAAAAAAAAGAGAAATAGAGTAAATTAAATATAATTTATATTTAATTTTATCGTATTTTAAAATAAAATACTCAAATGAAATAAAGTTAATAGTTTTTGCTTATAATTTGTAGAAAAAGTTAGTGGTTTTTTCTTAATTATAAATTATTACGGAGAAAATAATTTTTAAATTACTTATTTTATGACAAAGTGATATTTTCTTTTTCTTATGAACTTCAACACAAATGGTGTCCCCTTGCACTTGGTTTTTATTTTTATTTTGCATTTATTTTTATAAACATTATAATTATAAATTAATAATATAATAATTAAATTCAAAAAGTTAATATTTTTATAATAAAATATCAATTAATTTTTTAAAATTTTTGATTACTCAAATTAATTAATTAAAATCCTTATACCATTAAAATTAATAGTATTTTATTTAATAAATCATTTATATCAAAAAATGTTTAAATAATTTCTTTGAAAGAGGCACCTCAAGTAGTTTGAACAATTGAGTTAAGGGTTGAAGAAGTTGGAGGTCCTAGGTTCAATCTTTCATACAAATGTAAATATAATCCTAATTGTTCTGCGCAAGAATCAAAATTGTTTGGTGATCTGTGAATGTGGATATAAATGATAGACTCGAGCTTCCAGTGTGGTAGAAGAGTCGGTATGACCGTAAGATGAGTGAATGAAATTTGAATTTAAAAGTTTCTGAGAAATGGTGATGACAGTTATAACAACTTGTTGATTTACCGGTGTAAAATGTGAAGATTTGTTTGATGAATCTTGGATTGATATCACCTTACTTCATGACTAGGATAAAATATTTGTTTCGTCAATGACGTATTATAGCGTTTTGCCTTCTAGGCCGTAATTATTGAGCCTTATGACCAATCCAGAACACTAACTACTTACACTTTGCCATTAAAAAATAAGATAAAAATAATTCTTCTTGATAAGGTCTTTATTTCATATGACGAAAGCCTTGACTTTTTTAAGGGTTAAATATGTTTTTAATCCATATAAATATGACACCTTTCAATTTTCCTTCCTACAAAAATTTTCTTCAAAGTTTGGTCCTCATAAATTTTTTCGTCTCACAAAATGGTCCCTCCCGTTAGTTTTCACTAACAAAAGCTTACGTGTCATGCCACATATAATTGCAACTTTGATTACGTGTGATCTGTGTTATTTCAATTCTTCAACATGGAAAATGCAAATAAAGAAATCCAGTAAACTTTAGATATCACCTTACTTCGTGACTAGAATAACATATTTGTTTCGTCAATGATGTATTATAGCATTTTGCCTTCTAGGCC